>PVLA01003788.1:0-57295 GCA_004027455.1 Hydrochoerus hydrochaeris | reverse complement strand
GCCACTCTGAGAGAATGAGAGTAGCTAAACCGTGTTACAGTGGAATTAAGTTTGAATTACTGCCGGTCAGAAAACCTCTGGAATACGTAGATGTCTTTTATAACAGCACAATTCAATTTATGTGTTCGCTACTACCAAAAAAGGTTAAGATTTTATCAGCTACCGTGTTGCACACCTAGAGTAATGGTGACTGACAGAGAAAAAGTGGGAAAACTGCATGGCTTTTGCTGTATTTCTCCTGTTATTCAAATCTGTTGCACTAGAGAAGTAAAACATTCTATTGCAAAAACACTTAGTGGATAATCTTTATCTTTCTGTGGTCATCTGAGATGAAAAAATGGGACACAAACTAGATCACATAATATGTTTACCACAGAAAGTGACACACTCCTGATTGAAAATGGTTTAAGCAATGGAAGAGGAATATCTGACATAAAGAAACCTAGAGTAGCTGGACCCAGACATGGTGAGGGACGTCAGACTCCTGAACTGGCTTCCCAGCATTCATTCAGTGTCCATGGGATGACCACGAAGGCCCAGAGCACCATGGCTTGCATGAACACATTCAAACAACTAAGAAAAGGGGTTTTCTCCTTGTGTAGATATTTTGCATTGGAGAAGAAACCCTGTAAGACAGCTCTAAATTTCCCTCATCTGAGTCAGGGTGAAGGTAGAGAAAAATGAATCTCACCATTCAGCCTTCAAAAAGGGAAGCCATCTCCACCCACCAGGAATTTGTGGAGTTGGAAATCATGTGCAGCAGGCAGTGGTCCATTGTCTAAAAGCCCAGAGCCTCAGCAGCCGAACGGTGTAAACTGGGGAAACAATTTCCTGCAAGTTAAAAAGATAATTTAAAACAAAGCCTGGGGTGTGCTGAATTTCTCTGCCTAGAGAGACCAATGTTTCTGACACCTCATTGTGCACGAAACTGCACGAATGCTGGCCCAGCCTGACAGAGTGAGCTCAGGGCAAGGCTGCACTGGGTCGACAAGATGTCCGCTCGGGTGCTACACATGCAAGTCCCACCATGGAGCTGGTAAGGGGCAGTTCCTCCAGGGGCCTGGGCTCTAAGACTTTGCCCATAATTAGCTAATGTGCCGCATTTGGGGACTCAGCCATCATCACTCAGCTGAATCTGAAGCTTGACTACAGCTTCCAAATGCCCCTCATTTTAAAGCCTTCCCATGGAGAAGAGAAAACATCCCTGGCTTCCTTGCTCACTGGTGTTAATTAATTGAAAACTCTGCAAGCATCAGGAGGTCAGAGGCTCCAACGCTTCTGCAGCAGGACAGCTTATCAAATTACCTCTCCCTGTAAACAGCTAATTCAGACACTGCCGCTAATTTCCGGTCCCAATCTCAAATGCCATCTTCTCCCGCTCTGCCTGGCTTCCGACGCCTTAACTGTCTCAGATCCTTGACATTTAGTTGCTCAATACATGGAACACAGTGAGTAGTTTTTGATATTTTTAAAAACACAATTTTCTCATGATGACCAAATAAAATCACACACTGACGTAAGCGGTGGTTGGAGGGCTTCCCGTGGCACAAGCGTGACTGCCCCGCACCTCTCTCTCTCTGCTCAGCCCCAGGGCAGCCAGCAACCACCCAGCTCTGCTCGCTACAGAATAGCTTGAGCTTGGTATTGAGCCTCTTACCTGCCCCTGCTCTTTCTCAGTTCACTGCTTTGTTTCTTTACAGTTTCCCCAGGATTTCGCTTTCCTATGGACTCTTCCATTCTCCATAGAACATTGTTTTTTTCAGTTATTTTCGTTCCAAGTCCCCTTTCTAATACCTTTCTCAAACAATGCTGTCCTCTGAGAAACTTGCACTCTCTCCCCCAGCTATCTGCTAACAGATACTCGCTCTATTCTTCTCCTGTCACTGACCCGACTGCCTCCAGATTGTATTTTCTTGTTTGCTTGTGTCTTCCTTCTAAAATACAAAGTCCATGAAGATAACTTCCAGAACTTGTACCCTGCCTGTGACCTAGTAGTTGCAGCCCATAAACACTTGATGAGTGAGTGGGTTGCTGACCTAGGTCCAGGTGCTATGAGCGCAAATAAAGCTACAGTCTTTTCCTTCCTCCATATCTGTTCTCAGAAAAACCCTGCTCAGGAGACCCAGGCGGGACAGTGGACCCTCACTCACAATTACACGGAGACACTGACACGGCTGTGGGATTTAAGTCCTGTCTCGTGCACCAAACTCAGGCTCCCATGCGAGGCACATCCAGAAAGAGATACACCTGGGCGCAGCGTTCTTTGGTTTCATTTTGCTCATTATTTGTCTGCCTACTTGGCTTTTGAGAGTCTTGAAGGAAAGGGCTGGAAACTGGCAGAGGAAATGAGTGAAGCTCGGGGATGAAAATCCTCCTCAGCAGGAGGTGGCCAGGGCGCCCGCATGTCGCATGTTGCAGGCTTTTCACTTCCAAACTGCCAAGTCCTGCTACACAGGCAGATATTTATATTTAATTCTAATGAGGAAATACGGCAATTTTAACCCTTACCATTCTGACTGCTGCAAATGAACAACACTCAAATCATCGGCCTGCCGCTGGCAAGTTTGCCGGTGTATCTACACGAGTCCTCCACTGTGCACGCTCTGCACTATTTACCCCGTTTTCCCTTCCTAGTCCATCTGTCCCGGGTCTGTCACTGCTGGCTACAGAGCCACCAGACAGAGACCGACCTGGCCTGACCATGACGGAGGTGGTCAGACCCCAGGTGCCGAGGATCCCTCTCCAGTCGTAACTTGGCTCCTCTCCAGGGCCTCCGAGTAATTCCCAGGAGCTTTTTCTGCTGGGTCCTGATCACTTCCTGCCTCAATTCTCAGGGTCACTTTTCCCTGAAGCGCTGCACATGAAGGTCACCCTCAGGCCAGAGGCGAGTGGGAAACAGAATCCCTTCACCCGCAGAGTTGGTGGTGGATGCCCATGCCTCTGTGTGCAGCCTGGGCTGGCATCTGTCTCCTTACCTAGGGGTCATTGGCTGCCTACTGTCTGACACAAATCTCAGCAGCTTTTCTCCAAGTATCTAGCAGACAGTAAAAGGAAATTATTGGAATCCTTACTTAGCTTCTCAAACCTGAGTTTCCAGTATACTCGATTATGTCAAGAGTAAAACACATCTTTATTAAAATGTTAATATGTTCAAAACAAATAATGGTAACGATGACAGTTTTTCTGAGACAAAGAGAAAGCTGCTATGTCAACAAATTTGAAAGTATGGAGAAATCTAAATTTCATATTCTCTTAAAAACAAGAATAATTAGTTTGAACTATATAGATGTTATAGTATTTAGTGGAGTCACAGTACATAAAAGAAAGAAAATCTTATATATTCAGTGTATAAGTATGACCACAGCAAGCTCTGATGTGGCATCCAGAATAGAAATAATTTATACACAGGGTCTC
The DNA here is from genome assembly GCA_004027455.1 of Hydrochoerus hydrochaeris. NCBI lineage: Eukaryota > Metazoa > Chordata > Mammalia > Rodentia > Hydrochaeridae > Hydrochoerus > Hydrochoerus hydrochaeris. Next base: position 53,881 of record PVLA01003788.1, on the reverse strand, counting down.
TATATTTATCACTTGGAAACAGTGTGTCTTTCTGCTTGATATTGTGGGAGAGAAACTGACCAGCTCCTTCAACTATGCGGCAAACATGAAATGTTGTCGGGCACAGTATTAAACTCCACTATATTTTAAAGGCCCGTAAAGCTTAAGTCAGAGACGCCTCCAAGGAGGAATGCTTTGATGCCTCTAGTGGAGTCTTTGAAACGGTGTGGGGATAGGGGAGACGCGGGTAGCTGAGCGGAGAGAAGCGCCAGTGCGCCTCCTACTCTCCCAACGTTTTCTTCAGATAATATGAAATTTGCTTTTGGCTGTACAATTGCAAAGACTTAAAAAAAAAAAAAAACCTTTAACTAATGAATAAAACCAGCAGACCCGAGGGGAGTGTCAGAAGTGATGCTCAGTTCTGTTTCTCACCCTAAGCGCTTGGCTGGGAAACATTTACTTTACAATTCTGCTTTATTTCAAATAAATACTAGTTTATACGTCCATGTGCAATAACTATTTCATAACAACAAGACAAAAAGGCATAAAATTACATTATACATTATATTTGGAATAATTAGAAACCAATAAAACTCTGGTACATAGAAAAAAGTAAAAGAAAAAATAGTGACTGATTTTCAGCTGTGAAAAATTGAAAGTTTTATCCTTCTTTTAAGGATCCTCCACCATTTCAAATTTTTTATACTGAATATTTTTATGTATTTTCCTCTTATTTTATTAGTGGAAGTAAAAATAACAACCAGCACTTGTGTGCACATAACAATAGAAATGAAAACTATACACAAAAATCTCTACACGCACTGCAGACTGTGTGACAGCGCCCTGCAGACTGAGTGACACCACACTGCAGCCTGAGTGATACCGCACTGCAGACTGTGTGATACCGCACTGCAGACTGAGTGACAGCGCACTGCAGACTGAGTGACACCGCAATGCAGCAGTCCACCTCAGCATTAGAAAGGGGATTCCAGGGAAAATGCACATGGTAATTCAGAGGCCAGAGGTGACAGCGGCAGGCGTAACAGTAACACAAGACTCTTATCTTGATCGGCCTGGGATCCCTAGGGATTAGGAAAGTGCACTTCTGGGGGTGTCTGGGGGTGGTCCTTTAGGTGCAATCTGGCCCCAGCCCCTTCCTCTCCTGTACTCTACTCCCCTGCTCTGCTTCCTGGTCGCCGTGAACCAAGCAGGCTATGGACTGAACCCCAAAACCCTGAGTCAGAACAAACGTCTCCTCCTTTGAGTCGTGGGTGCTGGGGAAGGTGCCCAGGACCAGCAAAGCTGACACAGTGACTGCTGGGAGACGCAGGAGGAGGAGCCCGTGTCGTGCTTGGTGGTGAAGGCAGAGTTGAATCTGTCCCGACTATGGTGACTGTCACGTAGATCCATGTACGTGACAACAAAATATAGAACTGCACACAGTCACGCCAGCGGCAGTTTCCTGTGTTACATAAAATGTGATTATGTAAGAGGCAAATGCCAGAGAAAACTGGGTAAGAGCCACAGGGGGCCTCTATGCACTACCTTTGCAATTTGTCTGTATTTGTAATTATTTCCAAATAAAAGGCTGAAATTTTTTGTGTAGGACAATACACCCTATACTGAGCATTTCATTCATAATGAATAAGGATTTATTTTGTTACTTTTAAAAAGAAATTGCTCGGTGAAGCACTTGATGTTGCTCCTCTGCCTCATTCCTACTCTGGTTGTGAAAAAACCCCAGTGAAATAAAGCGCCTTTCGAGCGTCCACCGTGGCGTCCTCAGTGTGAAACAGCACTGTGACCCAGAGCAAGCACTGTCAAAGCCCCGGCGGAAGTCAAAGTGCACGTCCTTGGGGCGGGCGTGGTGGTGAGTGGGAGAGACGAACGGCGAATCACACTGGCCGGCTCATGGCCTCACAGTGCAGCGTATTTTCAGGACACAGAAAGTAAGAGGCAAAACTGAAATCTAAACAGTCCTGGAAAATGTTCACGCCATCCAGGAGGAAAACAGAACTGGGTGGATAAACAACAGCAGGGACTCGGTGTGGGGAGGGTGGCCAGGGAGACCCGCTCCGAGGAGGCGAAGGGTAAGTGAGGTGGGCAGCTCAGTCCACACGTGGGTTGAGAAGCTGCCTGGGACGTCATGATCCTGGGGGACGTGGCTTTGCCCGCTGGAAGGGAAGAGGCGCGTTTGACAGGCTTCTGCAGTGCGTGCCTCCAACCTCTGTATGCGAAAAATTCCCTGACTCATGCTACACACTGATGTGCTGAATAAATCACTGGTCAACAATGATCTTTGTAAACACATCAAGACTAAGTACTGTGCTAATCAGGAAAGATAATGGAAAAACCAAGGAACTCAACATAAGACATGTACTTTACCCTCAGTGTTGGACTCTAACCACTCTAAGCGATGTTTTCACCTCAGCTCTTTGCCCATCTTGGCTTTACCATTACCCTTTAAACAGAATGTCGTTCCTCTGTCTTTTGACCTTATACTTCAGATGCTGTCACATAAGGTAAGCACAACACTAGTAAGGCTGTATTATCTTTCACAGGTCTCAGTCTGGCCAATCATAAACGTCCAGGTTGTTTGCTTCTCCATCCTATCAAGGGACACGAGCAGAGTCCTAGGCTATTAGCACGGTGACCTTTCTGCTGTGGTCCCTGCTGCTCCCCTGGTCCCCTGCTGCTGGCCCGTGTGGCCCTGCAGATTCAGCTGTCCTGGAGGGAGACTCAGGCCTGATAATCAGTCACTGCGGCCCAAAACCGCTTCTGACTTAAAGCGGTGAGGACCTCTCGGGAACAGCTTATAGTGTTGATGTTTAAAAATAATGGTCCTCTGCTCTTCCCACAGCCAGGGGATATTTTTCTCAGTGAAAAATGCAGGCCAATTGTGCAGCTCCATTTAATATCTGGCAGTACAGAGCGGTTTAAAATCAATAAACCCTAAGCAACCTGTGCCTCCACCTAGAGGAATAACCTGACAACTGCTCACACTGGAATTGCAACTTGCTACCTGCGTGGCCTCTGAAGGGAGCTTCACTCCCAGCCGTATACGGAGGGAGACCAGAGACTGTGGACCAGGGGCTCTGTGTTCTAGAAGGCCAAGGGTCGAGGGGATTTGTCTCCACTTTAAATTGTTTGATTCAAGCCCAAACTTCTCTTTCTTCTTGGATTTTTATTGACCATGTGATTTTTATTAAGCGATGAAGCAATTGGAGAGCTCACACCACAGGTTATTCTGCAAGCATCAGCGCTTTTTAAGAAAAGCCCTGATAAAACATAACCCGAAACAAACCAGAAACACAAAGCAAGAATAGGGAAAAGTTCAGAAGAAAACCAGTTTCCCTCTTACTCAAGTGTATAATTTAAACCACGTGGCAGTGACTGGCTTTATGTGGTTTTTTCTTAGTGTTTCGGGCTTTGCTAGCTGGGAGGGTAGCACTCTGACTGCCCAGACACCCAGGGAAGAGCAGAGGGGAGAGTACTGCTGGCCTCCTCTCCAGGGAGACGGACTTTGAGTTCTAAGATTAGCTAGCTGCTAAAATATGCATTTGTGCATCCCTAAATAATGTCATGCACTCTCATAGTCTGTTTAAAATAATGGAGTAGGTAATGATTTTGTAAGACTGCATCAGCATTTATACAAAGATTACTGTTTTAGAAGTGATTTAAAAAACTAAATCTAGGAAAAAAGGGTTTTTAAAATCTCCTAGATGATTGATAAGCTGCTGAAAAAAGCAATCAGAATAAAATATCAATCTGTCTCAGACATTTAACACAGTGTACTTTTTAAGACAAATTGCCAGTACATTAAAACCACATTAATACAGGTAAAATACTGTCTCTCCTACCTTTCATTCTTCACGGCCAGTTAGTGGTCAGTTCGGGTCAATTCAAGCATTGGTCACCTCAGCCCAAACACTTGAGGCAGGAGTGTCTGTGCCTAGAGGGCACGGTCCTGTGTCCCCTCGGATTCTTCAAGCTGAGGCACAGTGTAGAGCCCGGAGACTACAGGCCACAGCAGACCTTTGGGAATCAAAGGACGGACGGGCGTGGATCCGCCGCGGATGGGAGCTGGAGCTGATGGCCTCCGAGTCTCTGGGAAGGTTTTGAGCCCTTCCGGATTTTTGTGAGTGCGGATAATGAAACAGTGACTGATTGTGAACTGGGTGCTGCTGTCCAGAATGGGAGCAACTTAGCCAGTAAATATCTCTGTAATGTATGTTTAAGGAGGAATGAGGCGCCTAGGAGACATGACTGATGGAGAGGCGGAATTACCCCACCGAAAGGGCCCGGCATGATTTCTTGCTCTGCCCCTCTCCCTGTCCTTTCTGAATCGCTGCTGAGATGCTCCTAAGAACATTATAATCTCAAAAATTACTGCCTTGTGATGTGTGGGCCGCTGGGGGAAGAGCCAGGTGCCAGCCCCTTAGAGTGCACAGGCTGGGAAAGAAATGCCACCCGCTGCCCTGCCTCTGTAAGCACTGGCTAATCCAGGGAAACACAGGCTGTGATGATAGCTATTGAGGCAAAATATAATCTAATACTAGTAGTGTCTAGTGTTTCCCTCACCTCACGGGTCTAAAGCAGGAAGTCTGATCACCTATTTGGAGGATAGCAGTACACAATCCAGCATCTATGCGGATCTCCTTCTGAAGGTGGTGGCCATTGTTCATTCCCTATCAGCATGTTTTGAAGTTCTGTGTCGTTTTCATTGTTTTGTTGAGTTGGGTTTTATTCCATTTTGTTTTGTTTGATTTTGTTCTATTCCATGGCATGAGCAGCTATTTTAAAGATTAACACGATATCTTATGGCAGCCATTTTGGATTTACTATTATCTTGTTTTGAATTTACTATTATCTCCTTTATTGTGCGCATTGTTTTGTTTTTACTGGTTCTATTCTGTCTTTTTTATTTGATTTTTACTACATCTGAAGGTATCTGCAGCTCTTTTGATGACAACAAGAGGCATTATGGTAAGTAACTACTGTTGATTTCCTATTGTTTTAAAGTACTATGTCACTTACATTGCTTTGTTTTGATTAGCTTTATTCTATTTTGTTTTGCTTGGTTTTATTCTCTTTAAAATAACAAGTAAATAAAAAACAATTACTGCCTTGCAAAGCCACTCATTTTTATTAGAGCCCTTACCTTCATGGGTCACAATTGTGATGAGAATTGTGGCTTTGGAGAACTGAGTGAAGCATTTCTTATTATTAAAGCAAACCTCTGAATGCATCCCTTGTACCAACTACATGAAAATATATTCTTTAATGCCTCCGCCCTAATGTGAGGAAAATCACTTACTTTTTCATGATAGTGTTCTGAGTCAGAAAATTAGAATAATTGTGCCAACCCACCTCACTCATACTTCCTAGGATTAAACTAAAATAAAACAAAGACATATAAAAGAGAAATATATTCATGTTAGGGGACTTATTTAAATTTTTAAAAAATGAATTAATTCACTATCTTAAGAACTGTACATTTATTCACTCATGCAATGCTCGCATACAATCTTTTTTCTTTCTTTTGAAAGTCTAAGTTTCTTGCAGAATCCCACAACTAGGTAACAGATATGCCATTTGGACTATAGCTCCTGCTGTTGAGATTACAGATCAATGAAAATTACCTTACAGGGAGTCTCAGAGGTCCCAGCCTCTAGCATCTGGGCCTCTGTCTTTGTGATTCACTTCCAGTAGGGCATACGGGACTAAATTATAAAGTCCACTTTAGCTTTTAGATGGTATGGCGCTAGCTCCACATATGGTGTTTGTTTGTACAAATGCAGTAAGAGTTTTTTCTACATGTTCAGTCATAAAGGTTAGAATCTGTTAAGATCTTTGAAGAACTTGGAAGTATAGACTGTAAATACTATGAAATGGTAGATTTCATTTTTTCCTAGCACTCTTGTCCAATAACCTTTGTAATGCAATCAATTCTGTCTCATTTTTCAAATCAAAGTTCATAGATTTTCGTTAAAATTACATTTTTTAGAAAATTATAATTCTAAATTATATGACAACCAATAAGTATAACACCCTTTTAATTTTTCTTTCTTCCTCATTAAATATTCCAACATAAAGAAAATTGGGATAATGTGGTCCAATTCCCCTGCTAACACTTATCAAGCATCCAGTGAATGTTCTAGAAATTGGCCCATATTCGGGAAAGATGTGAAGTTGCATTCAACCCTCTCAGGCTCACAGGAAGCAGAGATTACAGCAATGATGGTAACATTATACTGCGTGACCATGGGAGTAACAGGTGGAAGCATCTGTCGTCTGTCGTGACCCATTTGGGTCTGCATAACAGATACCTCAGTTGGGGTGACTTACAAAGAAAAGGAGCCCTTTTTTCTCCCAGGGCTGGAGTCTGGGGAGCCAAGCTCCAGGCCCTGGGGGTGTTAGGTCAGGCCCACTTCCTCCTGGCCATGCTGTTCCTACTGGGTTCCTCCCAGGGACCACGGTGAGGGGCAGAAGCCCTCTGTGTCTGATTTGGGCTGTCTTTATGTTTCTGAGCCTTCAGGACCCAATTGTCTCCCAACGGCTCCACCTTCTAACCTCACCACCCTGGCACATGACTTCTGAGGGGACACAGGCCTCCAGATCATAGTGACACTGAGTAAGAAAGGGACATCGAGGAAGGAAATGAGAGAAAAGAGGTCACTGGGCCATGGCATGGGAACACAGAGCAGCCCTCAGAGGCAGGGCCAGGCCGCGGGTCCTAGGTGGTGCAGCCCCCAGTGGTGCTGTCCCCTGGAGCCAGGTGGAAGGTGCTGAAAAGTCGAGGCTGGAGCGCAGGTGGTAAACGAGCCTGCAGGCTGCAGCCAGGGCCAGACACAGAGCTGCTGGGTGCAGAGGACTTGAGCTGCAGGCAGGAGCAGCTGGGGAAGCAGATGATAACTGATTAGAAAACCTTTTCTCTCTGATAGCATGAATGAGAAAGATCTTTGCATAGCAAAGTAGCATTTTCCAGTAACACACTTGTGTTTCCTCATTTCTCTTAAAGTTCACATTATTGCCCTAGAAACCCATATTCACAGCAGTTGGAACTGGTGACCAGGGAATATTCCACAATATTAAAAATTCATGATTCTCAAAGTTCTCTTTTAATGTATTTCTAAATATACCACACATGAAGAGTGAATGATTTATTATTGCTTGGTGGTGTTGCATGTGGTAACTTACAACCTTAAAATATTTTGCAGTATTTTTCAATAACAAACAATAATTTGTCCCACTAGAATGCTGAAACATGACAAGGAAGAATCAGGTATATTGTAATCTAAATATTGAATATTGTAATCCAAGTATTGTAATCCCTTTTCTAATCTTCCTCACACTTCAAAAAGTTATATTTGTAAAAGGTAAACATTTTAACCCTGGCAAGCTAATTCCAATCTACCATCTCCAATGCAACTCACTGTGAGAATAAAGACCTAAGACATATTCATACAGCCAGCCAAGGGGTCCGAAACCCGATCTAAGTGAGGATATGAGGACACAGGCCTTGGTCCAAGGCTTCTCCCAGAATTTATTATCTTCTGAAGAAGGGGGTGGCTTGAGGATGAGTGACAGCGTGGATGGTGGGACTTACATGAGTAACTTGAATTGGTTGGCCAGGTGGGGAGAAAAGCAGCTTTGTAATATGCAGGGAGCTATGCAGAAAGACCAGTCTGCATAACTTGATTGAGATAGTATATAAATGAATTTAGGAGGCTGTTGCTTCAGTTTGTGACATGTAAACTTTTGTACCTTGGGGACTGATAGCCCCTTACTGTGAGGCTCTACCCAGCCAACATTCCTGGAGCTGAGGAGCTCTGCCATCCTGCTGTGCTCAATCCTTCACAGAGAGCACTATTCCAGGAAACAGGAAACAGTCAGGTTGGCTTCCGGGGTTACATGGCAGTACCTCTGCTGGCCTTATTTGCATGACTTAGAGCCAACTGAAGGGAAGGGAATAGCTTAGCCAGCTCTGTACATAGCAGTGCTTGGAAATGAGATTCGATTTAACTAATGTTGCAGCAATTGTTCTGCATTCAAGGGAGTCGCTCAAATTGTCTCCTACAAAGGAGTTAATTTTCAACTAAAATGCTTTCCAAAAGATTTTTTAATGATGCCCATTGCAATGATTTACAACATGGAGCTAAGAAAAACTAAGAAACTGCGACTTTCAAAATGCTAAAATTCAAAATATTATCAATAGGTTATATATTATATAAGAAGACAATTACAACAGTTTTTAAAAACTAATTATGTAGGGTAAACAAAAAAATCTGTGAATTTCTATTTTATTGCTTATGAAAATATTGCAACAACTGGACCATCAGGAGAACATCTGGACATGCAGGTGTGCACATTTTTCTTTCAATTGCATTTCTTAAAAATAGAGATAAATGTTTACACGATGATATAGTTTTTACATAATTAAGATGATGCATAGTTAGAATGATGCAGTTTACTGAGTAGTTGACAGTTTGATTTATAACCTGTAACTACTTGGATCTGTAATACACAGGCCTTTCTGTTTATTCTTGTCTTGGCTTCACAAATATTTGGGGGTAATCTCCGAAGGTCACTCTGGACTTCACTGCCCATATGGGGGCATATGAAAGGGAAAGCAGGCACTATTAATGATTACACAGGAAATTAGAGGGGCATACTGCCACCACCCTAATTGTGTTGGTCTGTTTTGTGTAATTTAGGACATATGGTCATCTTAGTTAATGTCCAATAAATGAACATAGTGGAGTATTGGCAATTTGCAATAAAATATTAATGTCTCTGTGTTTTGCTAAGTAGCTTAAACCATACACTTATTTCTATTGCAGGATGCATTTTATTAAGTTAATGCTAATTTTACATTTCTTATAAATTAATGTAATTTTCACGTTAATAATCTGAAAATCATTATATTCATAATGAATAATCATTCCTATCATGATGAATTCCATTCCATTCATAATGGATTCCAATTCCATTCATACTGAAAAATCATTCCATTCATGATAAATATTCTAAACTTAACATCTATATTTGAGATTTTGCTTGGCTTTTGATACTAGGTCACATGAGGTGCTTGGGCAAAGTAGTAGACAGGAGGGGGGGTGGAGTGGTCTTCCCAGGAAGCTGGACTGAAGTGATGCTTGTGTTTTTATTGGCCTCTCTGTGACAAATTTCTTCTCTAAAGCAACCATGGGATGAAATTAATAGACAAATAGCTAGAAAAATGATAGCAGAGACAATATTTTACTAATACAAATGTAATCTGTGAAATTGTTTTCTCTCTTTTTATCTTTTTTATTTCCCCCCTCTTCCTCTCCACAGATGCTTATGTATATAATAAAACAGATATACAAATAAATAAATAAATAATAGCAGTACAAAGAGCAAGAGCCAAATATCTGATGAATGCATCTGACCAAAGGAATTTATTTTCATGACGTGGGAAGATATATACCTACATGTCAGTCTATTGTAGTGAGGAAAAACTATAATAGTGACTAAAAACAAATTTTAAAATCACATTCCAAGTTTGAGGGTACCATGATCATACAATTTTTCATTATTGAACTAAATTCTGCATTTACTAACGACAGTTATTACACCTTGCATTGTGTACTGTGTCTCTGTTTTAATTACAGAGAAAAAGCATTCCAAGTGGTCACAGAGTAGCAAAACCCCCAAGGTACAGTCCTTACCTTTACAATAACTTCACTGCCACTGTTCCCCTTGAATCTTAGGTTTAGATACAGAGACTTCATATTACATGGGGTGGAAGGGGGCTCAGCGCCAAAGCCAGCTTACCAGCCCCGCACCTCCGAGAGCTCGGGGTGGAGAGTCCCCCTGGCCCCTGGCCTCCTCCGAGTTAGCTTCTACCTCAAATGGAACGTTTTCGAAGGATGAGTAGTTGCACTGTGCTGATTAGAGTTTACTCTTCAATCTGCATCGTAAAGACACCACTGTTTAGAACCGACTTTTATGGGAGATGAGTATCTCACCTTTTTAAGACATCGATATTCAGCAGTGCTGGCCTATTGTGAGAAGAAAGACAAAGGGACTTTTACTGACCTCACCTTGTGGCCCACACCCTTACCGCTTACAGGGAGGCGGAGTGCTTTCTTCTCTTGACCCAGGGTGCGCCCCAGGAGGGAGGGGGAAAGGAGGGAAGAAAGTGACCTTGATTAGTCCTTCACGATGGGCTGAGCCTGAGGAGCAAAGTGCCTGTAATCCCAGCACTCTGGAGGCTGAGGCAGGAAGATCAATGCAAGTTTGAGGTGAGCCTGGGCTGCGTAGTGAGTCCAAGTCTGAACTACGTAGAGAAACCCTGTCTCAAAATAACCAATAAATAAAATAAAATGGAAGAGGAAGGGATGTTTTTCTCTCTGCTGAGCGGAGCAGGTGTGTAGACAGCTCCTGAGGTCCGCAGGACACAGAGGAGAGAGGAAAGCGGTAGAAGCCTGGTTTCCTAAGAACCCACGTCTCTGCCTTGATTGTTCCCTGCAAAGGAGAATTTGCTTAACAGGAAGCCGAGCACGTGTGACAGAGAGAATGATACACACATAACTATTCATAAACAGACAAAGCTTTGCCTATGGAATCCACTTTCACATTCCTACTCACAGAAACTGTAATTCCTTAAATCAGGCTCACGTGTGTAAGCACTGTACCATGTCCTTGGTGTGAAAAGCTGAAAGAATAAATGAGATCTGAAATGAACAATAAGTGCTGTGAAATAGGGAGAATATCATTCAAGAGGAGAAAGGAACTCAGAAGGGTTAAGGGGAAAGGGAAGAAATGTTGGTGGGCTTTACTATCCGGTGTCTCTTAGATCATTAAAAAGAAAGGTTGTGCTAATGTCAATTGGAGAAATCTTTATGCCCGTGTCTCATACCCTGAGCAACTACTTTAAGGAAAACCACATATAATGGATTATTGTTATTCTACTATTTTGCTATGAAATTTTGTTTTACCTTTTTTCCATAAAATAAAAAATATACTTTACATATATAATTTTTAAACTTTATATATGCACTTTATATATTTATATACATGTATATATACACTCAAGAGTCATAAAAACATACTTTTACACATGAAAATAGAAACTGCAATTTTTTTTTTTTTAGAAACTGTAATTTCTAATGCTAATACTAAAGAAGGATAGTACAAAGGTTTTGAGGGATCTATACTTGTCAGATAAAGTAATTATTTGCATGCCAAATGTAAATATAACTTAAAATATTTAACATTTTAAAATCTGTGATCCTAAGCTGCCTCTTATGTGTGAAGAAATCTTTTCTTTAATCATGAGCAAAGTGGATTAAATAAACTATTATTCACAAATATGCCTAAAATTTAATTTTTTGCATTGTAAAGAAGTAGAAATTATATGAAAAGTATCATCGTAAATTGTTTGAAACATAACAAAACTAATTGGTATCAGTGGTTACTAAAATAGTCATCCATTTCCCAAAGCATTTGTGATAACACTGTAATCATAATAATCCCAGAAACCATGAATTACACTAATAACTGTTTAAATTAGTTAGAGAATGGCTGTATGTTAATCAAGTAGTGAATAACAGGTTGAAATATATGGTACTGCAAATATTTAGATTTTGTGGAAATTATTACTAAAACACTCAAACGATAGTTATAATATGAACATTACTCTATGCAGAGCCGCCCAAATATCAGCTACTCTAACAATAGGATTAATTAGCTTAACATGCTACCTAAGACCCGAGACACCAGCAATACCACCAGGCTGCCTCCTTCGTGCACATGGCAATGATGACACATCAGTCGGAACGTTGTGCCTGGTGACTGTCATCTCTAGGTACGCGATTGTTTCTGGCCTCTGTCCCCCAGCGGTAGCTGGTGTCTGCACGGTCTCTGTCTTTGCCTGCTCCTACAAATCATCCCCAGCGCCAGCCAAGAGGTAAAGACCTCTGGAAAGGTCCTGACCGCCAGATGCCCTCCGTGACCCGGAGGGCCACTGCAGGCAGACTGGGAGACGTGACCTTAGGAGGACCTGGTCTCCCCGAGCCACAGACCTCTGGACTGAAGAGCTGCGCAGCCAGCGCAAATCATCCTCCGAGGTAAATCATCCTCCCTCATCCCATCGTCTGGGAGGCTGAAGCAGGAGATCGATTAGTATGAATCCAGAAATTTAGCAACTTCAGGGGACTCTGTCTCAAAATAAAAATCAAAGACCAGGGATGTGGCTCAGTGTGAAGGCCTGGCTTTGTTCCCAGTTCTGCTGGGGGAAAAAGAAAGAAAGAAATCCTTGCAGCTTCCAGGGTTTATCAAATGCAAAGTCTCCTTCCTCTCCAAAACAGTATTACTGACTGTTTTTCTTCCAAATCTGTGAATGTGGGGAATCTCCAACAGTCTGTCTTAAAATTCTTCTTTTATGTGTCATCTTAGTTGATTCATCTGGTTTGATGACTTTGAGTGGAAGCAGGCCAATTCAAATGAAATCTGACCAAAATCTGAATTTTAAAATGAATTTACATTAGTTTATAGTGAGACAAATTAAAATTTTAAAATGAACTTGAAAGCCATCTAAGTGAAGAATTTAAATTTAGTTTCAAGTCTAACAGTTTTATCTACGTTATTTAAATTAAAATGTAGAAGCACCTGAAATGAGTCAGGCAAACTAAAGCGTGCACCTCACACTGAAATGCTAAAATTTCTCTTTCTGAAGAGCTGACCTGAGAGCAGTTTGCAGAACGGTCTGGCCCGAGGTTAAAACAACCCACTCAGGTAAAAGCAAGTTGGCAGCAGGAATCATGCAGTGGAGACAGGATGAAATCTCAGTTCCAATTTACATTAGCTTCAGGTATGAAATTTTGCATTTTTGAGAGGTATCATAGATCTACTTCTGTAGAAATAGTAACTACCTAGTTACATACAGTCATGCCTAGTTTTCTAAGTGATTCCATCTGGTCAGCTGCCCCTTTGCTGGCCAAGCCTGGCCTGCCTTAGAGTGAGATCCAGACAGAAGAAAGGTCCCAGTGCTACTTCCTGCAGTCCCTCCCACCTGTCCTGCTTCCAGAAGCTTCCTTTGAGAAGAGTTCCAGGAGGAAGTCACATGGGAACCTATCCTCACTGCTTTGTAAGAGATCACCAAGGAAATTCTGTCTCGCCTCTTGTCCCAGCCCCTGATGCCACTTCTGTGTGTCTGTGCACTGCCTGGATCCACAGGCAAAGCCTCAGTTCCTCCAACATGTGGAGCCCTTCTGAATTTATGGTCTGTCCTACAGGAAATCCCCCATCAGCCAGTTCCCAGATTCAGTTATGTCTTGCTCTGAGAAACTCCCAGCTCCTGGGACTGGACCTGTGCCCAGGAATGTCCTCCAGGGAGAATAGCAGATCCCTGGGACCTGGAGGCAGACTGGCCTGGAGGAAGTCAAAGTTCTTGCTGCCTTGCTCACACTGCGGAAGATCTGTCCTGCATAAAATACCAAAGGTCTATGTCCAGGGACCTGGTACAGCACAGTCAGCCAGGACTCTGTCTCCCCACCATTCTTCTCATCTGGCTCTTGGCTTACTGCTGATGACTGTTGCTGTTTTGTACTTTTCATCTCTAGGACCATTGGGCATCAGGGGATTTTGTTTTATTTCTCCTCCTATGGTTCAGATATAAGACCCATGTGCTCCAAGAGTGGTCTCCAGGGTGGTGGTGTTGACCTAAGCTGAGTAGGTTTACCAGCGTAAGGTTTGCAGGTCATTGGTAATATGGCCCTCGTAGAGAATTCATGGGTTTTCCAGATGTCCTGGGCAGTTTTCTCAGAGTAGGGCATTCTAAAGGGAGGGAGCCCCACCCTGAAATCACTCTGGCTTCTTATCTGTGTCATGTCTCTTCATTGTACAGTGCTGCCACCATGATACCTCCCAGCATATTGCAATGGAGCCAGAAAGGCCTCACCAGAAGCAGCAAAACTGTATCGTGCTCTTAAATCTCCACAACTAAGAGACAAACAATCACTTTCTGTTCTGTGGTATCTGCTGTAGGAATTTTGCTATAACATAAGAAAATGCTTGTTTTTCATTGCTACTTTTTGAAATTATTTTCACTCCTTCCTTAAAATATCAAATCAATAATTCTGCACATGCTAGTTACCCCACACTTAGTTCTTTCTACCCACCGCTATAATAAAGCTGTCTGCTCTGAACGCCCACATGGAACAGCCAGTTCTATACTCCAGAATCAGCAAATTGCTTTCCAACTTGCCTCTCTGCCTACCCCTGACATGGTCACTCTCCAAACTCTGTCACTGCAGTTACTTTGTCCCACCTCCAGAATCTGAGCGCCAAGCATCCCAGTCTCCAGGTGACATACTTCTGGATCTGTTTCTGTACCTTCTTTCAGTACTCTGTCTTCAAACTGACATTCTTGAGATCTGCTAGAGTCTTTCCAACTCTCTATCTGCCCTTACGAAAGAGTGGGGTGTCCTTACACATGTAAGAGGAGGAACAGCCTTACCTTTCTTCCAAGCTTAATCTTATCCTTGTTCATTGACTTGAAAAGAAAAAACTTGAGAACACCCTACAAAGGGACAATTAAACAATTACTCTGTGTAATATAACTATCCAAAATTTCTCTTTAACAAAATTCTAAAATACATCTTTTTTCATGTTTAAAAATTATTTTCCAGATTATCAGTTGTTTTAACTCTTTCTATACTAAATATAATGATCATGAAATTGAGTAATAAAGTACTTTGGCAACATCTTAGAACAAAAGGGAATGTAACATTTTACTTTTATATACCCATATCTATTACCGAAACATGTTAGGGTAACAAGAGATTTTAGGCATAAGAAGGAATCAATATACAAGTTCAAGTTGCAAATGAATGCTTTAAAATTTCTGATGTAAAGAAGGACTTCTCTGTGTGCCAATGATGTTTTACATTTCCCCGGGTGCACTTAATGATAAATCGTTTCTTTTTGAAATTTCTGTATCTATGATCTGGTGGAAATCTCATCACTTTAAATGCATGAGTAATAGTGTTATTAAACACTCCTATTTGTTTATGGTCGGGATATTTGGAGGCCACTCTTACACCCAGCTTTCCGTAGTCAGCCTCTGGCCCAGGAGTGGCCCTGGCTCTGCATTGGGGCTCTTGGTGAGGAGGGCTCTGTCACTATTTGCTAAGTCCCTAGGATGCACTTCAAGTTCTGGACTAAATTTTATTCACAATTTTGAAATAAAAATCATTGTAAGAGAAAAGGCACATACAACCCCCACAGGACCTCTGAGCAGAGCTGCAGAGTGAGAATCTGGGCGGGGAAATGAGTCTGCCTGACTCCAAAGCCCAAACCACTTCCACCAATCAATCAACAGTTCCAATAACAGACACATTGTGTTCCATCCTGAGACTAAAGTAAGGAGGCTAAGACAGGACATAAATCAGATGGAGACCAAGCCTCATGTTTGCTCTCAATGAAATCTGATGTAGAGGAAGTCCTTTGAGTACGTAGGCATACTAATGGGTCCAAGAATACCAAGCGCCTCTCTAGCCCTAGCAGCTGGCCTACTCTGGCTTCCCATATGGCAGCCTGTGCCTCTGCAGGGTTAGAGAGGAAGGCTGAACACAGAAAGTGTTCCAAAGCTTCAGGGGCCAGCCGGGACCCTAATTCTACCAATCCGCTATTCACCTCAAGGTTTATCTGCACAGTTTCATCTCCTTGGGGGCAACGCTGAACTCACGCTGCTCTGGTTGCTGGCTCCCAGTTCATCATTCCTCCAAATGTTTCCCATTTCCGATCAGTCTCCAGAGCCTCTGGGTCATCTCCTTAGCATGCTTTGTAGAGTGTATAGCTGCAATTTGCAGAAGGATTCATGGATTGGGATTGCAAGCCTGCATACAGGTGTTCTTAGACTTCAAGTTCTCCCAAAAGTGAATTTATCTGAGCTATTAAAAAAAAAATAGGTTATTTTCATAGCAATCAAATTTTCAATTTTCCTGAGTATTTTCTATTAGTTTTCACATTATTGTTATTATAAATTAAAATTTAGAAGATGTGATCATGTGTGTGTACATTGTGTGTATATATGCTTGTTTCTTGACTATAAAGCTGTTATGTTAACCTTCTTGAAGTTACATTTTCTATGTCATTATATAAGCTATGTACATTATTTTTGTTTTGACTCACACTTTTATTTCTACATTTAGAATCATGTCTCTTAAAATTTTTTAATTTTTTTATTTCAAAGAGGAAAAACACAAAAGAATCAAGAAGCAATCCAACAAATAATAAAAAATAATGAAAGCTAAATGGCAACAAAAACGACAAAACAACAGTGATACAGTATTTCAAACCAAGATGATAGAATTTAATGATGGTTGTTATGCTGCATATTGACATCTTTAAAACAGTTGCTCAGGTTACCAGATACAGGCATGCAAAAATGATCAAACAACATGATTCCCTTTGAGCAGTTTCTTTCCCTTTCACTATAGCTATTGTAACTTTTGGATCTCGTTTACTTTCAGTTTCTCTTGCTAGTGAGACAATACAGTACCTACACAGGCAAGTCTGATTTATTTCACCTATGAATATAGTGTCTAGTTGCAACTATTGATCTATAAAAGTCTCTAGTTCATTCTTCTTTATAGCATAGTAGTACTCAATTATATATAAAAAAAGCTCATATCTTTTTTAACCATTCCTCAGTTGATGGGCATTTGGGTTGGTTTCAAGATCTAGTTATTACAAATTGTGCTGCTGTAAACATGGGTGCACATATAGTACTGTGGTATGAGGTTTTCAGTTCTTCTGGGCAAATACCCAGAAGGGGAATAGCTGCGTCGAATGGACTTCTAATCCTAGATCTTTGGAGAATCTCCACATTGCTTTCCAGAGTGGTTGCACCAGTCTACATTCCCACTAACAGTGTAGAAGAGTTCCTTTTTCCCCACAGCCCTCCGGCACTTGTTATTGGTTAATTTCTTGATATTAGTCATTCTTTCTGGAGTGAGATGATTTCTCACTTTTTACATATTGAACTCCATCTAGGAGGGAAGGACACTGGTCCAGTTGCCGCTCCAGGAGGTCTGACTTAGAATTTCACTTTCCCAATCTTCTGGAAGGATTTGGGTCTGGACTCGCAGACGCTGGGAGGTGTGGGAAGGAGGACTCGCAGACATTGGGAGAGCGTGTGTCTGGACTTCTTGCTTTTCTTTCTGTTCTCATTCATTGTGGTGTCAACTTGAATGGAGCTGGAAAAGCCTAGGGCTAAGCTCAGTTCCGGAGGAGTCTGCAGTTGATTGACAGGTAGGCCACCCACTGAGGGGAAGTCCCTCCCCAGATGTGGGTGGCACCGAGCCATAGGCTCGGAACCTGGAGAGGATAATGTGAATGATTGACAGGTAGACCACCCACTGAGAGGAAGTCCCTCCCCAGATATGGGTGGCACCGAGCCATAGGCTCGGAACCTGGACCATAAAGAGGCAGAGCAGGACCCTCTGACTTGGCCATCAGGGAGGAGTCCCTGTCCAGGCTGAGCCTTTGGTCTCTGGTTCCGGGGGCGCAGATGGCTCAGCCTGCCTCGCGCCCCCGTAGCCTCTGCGCTGCGTTCCAGGCCCACTTCGGCTGGACCCCGCTCCCTGGCCGTGGAGAGCGCTCGCCATCCTCACCCTGCTGCTCAGGAGGCCAGGAAAACCCCGCTGAGTTGTTTCCTCTGGGGCAGCCCAGCAGATTCAGGCCCCGACCCTGGGAGGTCACCCAAGAGCCCAGGCAGCCGTCCTTTCGGAATGAAATGGCCCTGCTGTTCCCTGATCCCCTAGCCAGGCCTCCCAGGGAAGGGCAGCGCGGGAAAAGATCTGCAAAGTGCAGCCCAGCTGCTCTGGGTAATAGCATGACTGTGGGATCGGGCGGGAAGGGGCTAATTCAGTCCAGAGACAGAACTGGAATGAGAGGGTGGACGGCGGATGCTCCACGAGATGCGAGTGCCCGGAGGGAGGCACAGCTGGCTGGCGAGATGCTGCCCCCAGAGGCCCCAGAACGACTTCCCAGCAGTTACCCGAGCGGGTTTGGGGCAGGGGTGCAGGGTGTAGCCGGTGTCTTCTTAACCCACCAGGAGTGCGCTTAGGAAACTCTGCGCAACGCTACGGGCCAATAGCATCATTTTAAATAATTTAAGCTTTTCAAAATCCTCCAAGATAGACCATTTCTGGAAGCATGTAGGAAAAATGATAATAAATTTTTCCCCTGAAAGTGAAGAGTCCAGTTGTCCTGGGAAACGCATCGGGAGGGAGAGTTACTAGTTCCTTTCCTCATCTTTCAATTGTACCCTTATGCTTATGTAACTAACCTATCCAGAATTCAGTGATTTAAGGTAGAAATTGAAATACATGATTGAAATAATGGGAACAGTGACGGTGCCAGCAGTCGCGAGCAAGCACCGTGCGTGGTGGTGGGTATTCAGCGTCTGGCGGTGGGTGGCAGAGTCCTCCCCTCTACGCTCCTTCTCGGCAGGAAGCGCAAGTGAACCAGGAGGTCAGTTCGGTGAGAAGTCCCGTATGAACTCACTTCGGGCTTCATTTACTAATTTAATTTTCCCCCATTTCACGGCCACCGGGGGGGCAGACAGCAGAGCAGATGTTCAGGACCCTGAATTATCCTGAATGTCTCATAAGAGGAGTGGGGGACAGGGTTTTGTGTTTTGCAGCTTTGTGTCAAAGGTCCTTTGGAGAACTGAAATGGGGTGTGTGTAGATGAGAGGCAAAATTTCATGAAAATGCAAGAGCTACACACAATCACACAAACGTCCCAGGACTGGGATTTCAGAACGCACGACAAGAGGAGCAGACTGGAGTGAAAGGAGATGAACAAAAAGCGCCCTGGAAAACCAAGAAATCTCAGGACCTGTGATGATTCCCCCTCCGGAACTGCTGTCCGAGTTAGTTTGTGGTATCAGAAGTGGAGTCACAGCGCCGAATGATTTGAAGACATTCAGCTTTTGTTCTGCAGTTACTTCACAATACTGCTTTTTTTTTTTTTCCTGAACACACACTAGTTAAAGTTATTTGTGACCATCAGAAACTATAAGCAGTAAATTACGATAGCACGGACCACATGGAAATTTGTAACCGTCAATCTGAATAGTGCATTTTAAAAATGTATTCTGTATTCTCTAGCTCACATGCTATGACACATAAACTATTATGCTTTTTTTTAATTAAAAATGACCTCATGCTATCAGCCAATGTTAAAGTGTTCATCTACCACCACCTGACTTTCAGAAGTAAGGTTACTTATCCAAAAGCTTGCATATTAGTAGGTACTAATCAATGAAAAAGTAAGTAATTTTTTTGAGGAGGCCATTTTTGGGATTTTTATCTCCTACTTACCTCAAGGGTTGTTGATGAAGAGTAAATGAAGTAATGAGTGTAAAGCTTGGAATCGTTGCATGGCATATACTATTCAACCACAATTACGTTATTCCTTTCTCCATTTTGAACTTCAAGGGAGGAGGTTGAAGGTAGGTTGGGAATTAGCCCAGTGTCCTTCTTGCTGGTATCATTGGTGTCACGTGGTAGCAGTTTCTGCTGTCACAGCCTAAGCCTTGTCCTCTTGTCCCTGGGTCCCAGTCTACACATGGGACTGCAGACTGTACCCCACATGAGGGAGCTGCAGTCTTTACCTGAAAAAAGTCCATAGATAGTTCAAGGCAAAACACAGTTTGGAAAGCTGGAGAAATACTGCTCCAGGCATTTCACCGGCCCGGTTCTCCAAGCTCCTTTCCTCGATGCTGGTGTTGACTGACTCATCCTCCCCCAAACAGCTGTCTTCAGTTTGGCTGCGTCTCCTGAGTCACGCTGTCTGTCACTTTGTTCGCTCCTTCAGGAGCTGTGCGATGCATGCAGCACAGGCGAGCCCCTCATCTGCTTCTGCCTTCCACCACGGCTTGCATCGTGCTGTGTAGCTGTTACATTTCCCATCAGTACAAGGCTGTTGGATTATTTGCAAGGGTTTAAAAAATATTTGATATATTATTTGTTATCTGGTAATAATTTAAAGCTGCATAATCACAATCAATATTTAATGGGGAGATCTTCTAGTCAATACAATATTAGAGATGCGTCCTCCCTAATGAGAACATGAGCGTATCTTCTCGCCTGTTTTCCCGCAGTTTGTGTGTGTTATGTTGAATTCTTTCTGAGATCTCCTGATAATAACTCTGCGGGGATATAAAATTTACTGTTTGAAATTTGCCTCAGATGGGTGCAGAAGGAGCTGCCCCCTGCCCTTGGTGATGACTGCTGAGTGTGAGTTCTGAGGCCCTCTGTGGTGATTGGCCGCTCCTCCTGCATTGCCCCCAAAACCCATTCCTGAGCTCCACATGTTTCACCCTTTACTGACCTGCCTTTGCCTTCTAGTTTCTTCTACCCAGCACAGGATTGGACTGAGCAGGTATCTCCACCCCTACATCCGGACTCTGGCTCAATCTTTAGTCCTTGGAGATACCCAGAGGTCACTTCAGGCTCCTCCCCGACCTCCTGATTCATAATGAATTTGCCTTTCCTCCAATACTGGAGCTTGCTGGCCTCTGGAAGGTGTGGATGTCAGTGACCTGCCCTAGAAGCACTGCACAGATTATCTTCTGAGAGGAGGAACACTTGGGCTTGACCTGACTACCTCTGAGAGGAGACAGTGTGGGAAAATACTATATTATGACTTCCTGCTGAAATAGTTTACAGTAGTGAAATATGGAGACTCAATGTGCTTTCCTAACCATCTTGCTTTCATTAAATTCTTAGCTAATGGCCAAGCAACACTCCTCAGTGTCTGGTTGTTATGAACAATATGATTCTGTGTTTTATATGTGTTTTCTTACATTTATTGCATGCTATGACTGTACTTTATTTTATGGTGCCATGAGTGGAGTTAGATAATTTCAATGTCTTCACCAGGTATTTTCAAAAAAGCTTTAAAAATCCAATAAAATATTTCTTCGCTGTTTTACACAAATGGCTAACACTTTTTCCATTGTCCTCAGCACTTTTGCCAATAAAAGCAGGCAGTGAGAAATGATAGTGTTGGGCTAGAGAGTTTCTAAAGTGCTGCACAAATTTGTAAACAGATAGAAGACAGTTGCATATCTATATTTTTTCTGTTAGGCTTACAGGGGCAATAAATATAGTACATGTCTCCTTTTCAGAAATTAAGACAAAAATGTAAGTAGTAAACCTGGTACCATTACGCCCATTATCTTGGCCAGTACTGTGCTTTGCAGAAGTGTCCCTCCCTGACCAGCATTTGAAAAGCTTGGTTCCCAGGTGGCCCTATTGGGAGGGGGGAGCAAGGTCTGAGGAGAGGTCATAGGTGGCTGAGGGGTAATGGGACTCTGACCTCTCTCTGCTCCACCATGCCCTCCCACCATGACAGGCTGCTTTACCACAAGCCCAAAAGCAATGCTGATCATGGACTCAAACCTCCAAAGTCTGAGCCAAACCAAACTTTCCTGGCTAAAATGATAATCGCAGGTATTTTGTTACAGAAATACTCACACAGTATTTTTCTTCTTATGGTATTTAAAGTTAATATGATTCAAATTCTAAAACATTTCAAGGGCAAGTGCAGCATAGTCCAGACAGGTACCACCGGAGTTCACCCTTTCCTGGTAAGTTGACTATCATGTTCATTAATGTGTAATCACATGGATACTAGAATTCCCGTCATTGAGCTCATTCCCCAGGGACGGTCCTGATAGTATTAGACAGCAATCTTCTTAGAAAGGAGAAGGTGTTTAGCTGAAGAGAGCTCAGAGGAAGAACTCTTTTCGGACGTGTGTGGAGAGCTAAGGGCGACCTTGAGCAGGGAAGAGACCAGGATTCCTCACCACTCCCAAGCAGGAAGTGTCTGGGGCAGAAGCGGAGTCACCACAGGGTAGGGGCCACAGAGCAGGGTGTGTGGCTGCTCAGGAGCTTCTGGTCACAGTACTGTGGCATCACGAGGTATAAACAGATGACCACAGTCTCACAGCTACTCTGCTCAGACCTCCTTTTGTTCTGAACCTTCTGCTTTGTTCTGAACCTTCTGGACAGGGAGGGGCTTCAGGGTGAATCCAGAGGCAGTCAAGAAAGAAATAGCAAGGTGGTGCTGCTTAAATCTCGTCATAGATGAGAATTTCAGGGTGTAGCAGCTTCAAATGTTCACACAGAAAATGGCATTTTCAGTGAACAAACCAAGAAATTGTCTCCAAAACAAAAACATAAAATGAATAAGGCACATGAGACATAATTTTCATCTTCCAGCACTATTGCTATCTATGGTAAAAATAGGTAAATAAGTGAATCCTGAGAGTAGGGGAAAAGTCTATTAGAACTCAAGTGATTTTTAAAATAAATTTAATATCTTATAGCAATCAGTGATAATCAATGTCTCCTCTTTTTGTGTTGTAAAATGTGACATTTTTGCTTGTGGTAGAAGATAACAAATGGTTGAGTGTGATTTTCTACTAGTTGGCAGAAATTATAAGATCTTTTAGAATGAAAATATCAGATACATTTATCAGGTGTAGGCATGTTTCAATAACTCAATCATCCCAAGTAACAGATTTCTTTTTTTTTGTTTGTTTACTTCTTTTTTAATTTAATAGAATACACAAAAAAAGAAAAAGAAAAAGAGACAAACAAGCATCAACCACAAACCCAATACAATAACAGTATAGGTTTACAAAACAAGATGTCAGGAATTTGACAATGGTTGTAATATTACATATTGTTACCTTTAAAAGGGTTGCTTACTTAACAGATATAGACATGTAAAATTGATCTAAACATATGAATATTAACTGTTCTTTTCCAATAACTAATACAAATAGTAATATAGTCATTTTAGCTAGTTTATGCTAGCTAAAATGTGTGTGTATACACACACACACACACACATGAATTTTTGTCTTTTTCCTTTCCTTTCCTTTCCTTTCCTTTCCTTTCCTTTCCTTTCCTTTCCTTTCCTTTCCTTTCCTTTTCTTGCTTTCTTGCTTTCTTGCTTTCTTGCTTTCTTGCTTTCTTGCTTTCTTGCTTTCTTGCTTTCTTGCTTTCTTGCTTTCTTGCTTTCCCCTGTCCCAATTACTTTTCCTCTTTGTGCAGTTTCTTACCCTTACACAGTATTTACTGTAGATTTTGAGTGATACATACTTTTTCAGTTTCTTACACTAAGGAGACAATATGGTATTTACACATGAGTTTGATTTGTTTCCCTTATGAGTACAGTCTCAAGTCATGTCCATTTACTTATAAAAGTCTCAATGCAGTCTTTCTTTATAGCAGAGTAGTACTCCATTATATAAAAAATACCACATCTTTTTTATCCATACCCGGATTGATGGGCACTTGGGTTGTTTCCAAGATTTGGCTATTACAAATTGTGTTGTTATAAACATGGGTGCACATATGACACTGTGGTGTGATGTTTTCAGTTCTTCTAAGAAAATGCCCAGAAGCAGGATAGCTGAATTAAATGGAATCTCTAATCCTAGATTTTTGAGGAATCTC
Source organism: Hydrochoerus hydrochaeris (assembly GCA_004027455.1). Lineage (NCBI taxonomy): Eukaryota > Metazoa > Chordata > Mammalia > Rodentia > Hydrochaeridae > Hydrochoerus > Hydrochoerus hydrochaeris. The sequence goes on along the minus strand of PVLA01003788.1, from coordinate 30,368 downwards.
CACACTGATTTCCACTATGGTTGCACCAGCCTAAACCCCTACTAACAATGGAGAAGGGTTCCTTTTTCCTCACAGCCCCACCAGCATTTGTTACTGGTTGATTTCTTGATCTTGGCCATTATTTCTAGGGTGAGATGGAATCTAGTGTTGTTTTAATTTGCATTTCCCAAATAACCATTGATGTTGAACATTTTTCCATATATTTATTTGCCACTTTTATTTCTTCATCTGATAAGTGTGTATTCATCTCAGATGCCCATTTTTGGATTTAGTCTTTCAATCTGGGGGGTCTGATGTTTTAAAAAATTCTTTATATGTTCTAGAGAGAAATCCTTGTCTGAGGGAGAGTTGGCTAAGATTTTTTTCCCAATTTGTGGGTTTTCTTTTCACTCTGTTGTATATTTCTTTTGACATTGAAAAACTTTTTAATAAGATGAGATCCCAGTTGTTGATTCTGGGAAGTGTTTCCAGTGCAGTTTGATTTTTGTTCATGAACTCTCTACCTATTCCTATGTTGTGAATATTTCTACCTACTTTATCTTCCAGCAGATTTAGTGTTTCTGTTTTAACATCTAGATTTTTGATCCATTTTTACTTTAGTGCATGGTGATAGACATGGATCTAGTTTTAGTTTTTGGCATATAGAAAGCAGTTTTTCCAGCATCACTTATTAAAGAGGCTATCTTTCTTCCAATGTACATGTTAGACCCTTTTGTCAAAGATAATGTGGCTGAGGGTGTTTATATTTGTGGTTGTATCTTCTAATCTATTCCGTTGCTCTTCAGGTCTGTTTTTATTCCAGTACCATGCTGATTTTATCACAGTAGTCTTGTAATATATTTCAAGTTGGAGATTGTAATGCCTCCTGCCTTATCTTTGTTTTCCAGAATTGCCATTGCTAGTCTAGGTCTCTTCTGGTTCCAGATGAATTTTAGGAATGATTTCTCTATTACCTGTGAGGTATGTAAATGATATTTCAATTGGAATTGCATTAAATCTGCATAACAATTTTGGGAGAATGGACATTTTCACAATGTTTGTCCTTCCCATCCATGAGCAGGGAATATCTTTCCATTTTCTGAAATCCTCTTCAATTTCTTTTTTCAGAGTAATGTAATTTTCAATGTACAGATCTTTTACTTCCTTTGTAAGATTGATTACTAAGTATTTCATTTTGGGGGGAATGCTATTGTGAGGGGTGTGGTTTCCCTTCTTTATCTCTCAGTGAGCTTATTGTTTGTGTATAGGAATGCTATTGATTTTTGAGTGCTGACCTTGTATCCAGCTACATTACTTAATTTGGCTATTACATCTAGGAGTCTTTCAATAGATTCTTGGGGTCTTCTATGTTTTTAGAGTATCATGTCATCTGCAAATAATGATAATGTAACTTCTTCCTTTCCTATCCTTATTCCTTTTCTCTGTCTTGTCTAATTGTTCTGGCTAATGTTTCCAGAACTGTATTGAATAGGAGAGGTTATAATGGACACCCTTGTCTTGTTTCTGATTTTAGTTTGAAAGTTCTCAGTTTTTGTCCTGTTAGTAAGATGTTGCCTGTTGGTTTATCATATAAGGCTTTTATCAGATTGAGGCAGAGAACATCTATTCTGATTTTCTGTAGGTTTTTTTTTTTTTTTACCATGAATGAGTGTTGGATTTTGTCAAAAGCTTTTTCTGCATCTATTGAGATGATCATGTGATTGTTGTCCATGGCTCTATTGATATGGTGTATTATGTTTATTGATTTGTGTAAGTTGAACCAACCCTGAATTCCTGGGATGAATCCCACTTGGTCATGGTGTATAATCTTCTTGGTGACTTGTTGCATTCTATTTGCCAGTATTTTATTGAGGATTTTTGCCTCTATGTTCATTAGTGAGATTGGCCTATAATTTTATTTTTTGGCTGAGTCTTTCTCTGGTATTGGAATTAGGGCAACACTTACTTCCAGGAATGAGTTAGGGACAATAGCTTCCCTTTCAATTTCATTGAAGAGTTTGAGGAGTGTTGACATTAGTGTTGATTTTTTTGTTTGGTTCATCTCTTTGTGACAATGTGGTTTTTTTAAAAATTTTTTTTTATTTAAAGAGAAAAAAACATGTAAAGGGTAGAGATAATACAGAATTTTTAAATAAGATAAACAATAAGAAATCACTAGTTGATAAATTACATATTGTCCTCTTAGAAATATTTGTTCAAATTACAAAATTAAAGCATACAAAGTAGACATTCAAACAGTGAGACTGTAAACAGCTATGCATGCATGAGTCTCTACATGTATTTCTATAAATTTAAAGCTTTAAAATCTTACTGAGATAAAGCAAATAATACCTAAATAAATATCATGTCTGAGGATTTAAAGACTCATTTTTTTTAATTTAAAGAGAAACAAAAGCATGTAAAGGGTAGAGGTTAATACTGAATTCTAAAAAAAAAAAAGATAAACAATAAGAAATCACTATTTGATAAATTACATATTGTCCTCATAGAAATAGTTGCTCAAGTTACAAAATTAAAGCATACAAAGTAGATGTCAAACAGTGAGAGTGTAAACAGCTACACATGCATGAATCTCTGCATGTATTTCTATACTTTCTGTATTAGAGGGAAGAACAAAACTTAGCAAGACAAAACAAAACAAATTTCTATAAAAACATGAAACCAAAAAGTCATATAAAACCATAGTACAAGGTGATCTACAATGATTACTGTGTTGTTTCTTATTATCTTCAATAGAATATCTACATCATCAGGCATAATTGAATATAGCAGTATAATTGAGTAATAATAGTAGTAAAAATAAAACATTGTAGACAGTATAAAACTTCAAAGGCAGGTAATAATCAAACCATAGTGGATATTCTAGTGGATCTTGTCATCTTAAGTGCAGTTGCCTATACTCTCAGACTTGATACTATCAATCATAACAGCTTTGAATAAAATCTATCAATACTAAACCACGATCAAACAAATGAGATTTGATTTAGATCAATCATGGTAAAACAGTGTAGGTTTTATAGAGCTTTAGATTAAGTTAATAGGAAATTAAGGATGATTACCATACTATATCCTGTTATTTTCAGGAATACTGTCTGTGCCCTCAAATCTACTACAGGAAGAGTGACTGGAACAGAATATAATACATCTAAGCAGAGTAGTGTAACGTGGGTTTTAAATCCTGATGTACTATTAACAATATAGTGTATCAAGGCAGTCTATGTTAGAGTTTCTAGTTATCCTTCTCTGCCTCATTTCTGCTATGCTGTTTTTCTGCCTTTCTTTGTCTACTTTTCTCCTTCATTCTACTGCCTGCCCCACTCATTGAGGCCTTTCTGCCACTGTTCCTAAAATCCTGTTTTTTTTCTCTCTCTCTCTAGAATGTCCTTCAGTATTCTCTGTAGGGTTGGATTGGTGGTCACAAACTCCCCCAGTTCCTCTTTGTCATGGAAGCATCTTGTTTCTCCATCAACTTCTAGTGACAGTTTTGCAGGGTACATCAATCTGGGCTGGAGGTTATTTTCTTTCAGGGCTTGGAATACTTCACTCCAAGCTCTTCTTGATCTGATGCTCTGTGTTGAGAAGTCAGCCATGATTCTGATGGGCTTACCTTTATAGGTAATCTGTTTCTTTTCTCTGATGGCTTTTAATATTCTGTTTTTATTTTGAACTTCTGGCATCTTGATTATTATATATCTGGGTGTAGCTCTGTTTTGGTTGTAGGTGGCTGGAGTTCTGTATGCCTCAAACAACTGAATGTCATTTCCTTTTCCCATGCTTGGAAAGTTTTCCTTAATTATTTCTGTGAATAGCCTTTGTAATTCGCCTGTATGTATCCCTGCTTCTTCATTCACGTTTCTTATTCTTAAAGTGTAGATTTTCTTGTCATCTTTTAGCCTTTGTATTGTTACTGCCTGTTTCCTTGTTATTTTTAAGAGATCTTTCCTTTCATCATCACACTTGTCTTCAAGTTTTGATAGTCTATCCTTAGTTTCTTTTAAGGAGTTTTGCCAGCTTTCAATGGAGTTTTTAATTTCTTGGTAGTCCCTTTGAATCTGCTTCATGTATTCTATAATTTTCTTTATATTCTTTATCAAATGTTTCCTTTTTTTGTGTTCCTCCCTTCGTCTGTCTGTATCATCCTGAGAGATGCTTCTTGAGAGCATTTCTTTTATTACTCTACTCATATCCTGCTTTACCTGATTTAATATTTCAGTTTTGAGCTAGTCTACAAGGTCCCAAAGATTTCTCTTAATGTCCATTGAAGTGATGTCTGATGTTGCATGTTTGCTACCCTCAGTCTCCCTTGTTTTTCCTTCTCCTGGATCAGTGCTCTCAGGGTTCTGGGCTGGGGGCCTCCTCCCGCCCCTTTCTCCTGTCATGGCCCTGGCTTCCTCCACATAGGTTACAGTGTAGGTCCCAGCCCCCTTCCCTGTTGGCCACGGTTCCTCTGAAGCACACTGGCGAGGGACCTCTGCCCTCTCCCACCTGCTCTTATCACTGAGGTGTAAGCAGGCTGCCTATGCCTGCCCCTCCCCACCAGGCCAACCAAACTTCAGGGGCCTTAACCAGGTCAGTGCATGGTTGGTGCAGGGAATCGCTTTGGGACAGCTCATTGGGTCCTGGCCAGGGGTGCGGCCCAGTCCAAGCAAATTCCACAAATCTGCTCTGGGAAGGGAGGAACCAACTGAAGTCACTGTCACTCCCAGTTCAGGCTTCTCCTGCCCGATTCCAACATGTCACCCATTTGGTCACGCCTTTCCCATGGTGGGGAGATCTCATTCTCAGCACTGACTGTGGATTAATGAAGGTCCCTTCGCCAGCTCCACTCTCCGTTGGGCTCACCAACCCCCGACCTCAGCGCTGAAGTTATTCCTTTGAGTGGCGGAGGGAACGAGTCTGGGCAGCTCTGCCAGCTGGCGCAGATCCAAGCTGGTGCACACTTGCCGAGTCACCATGAAAATGCTGTCCCCCACAATCTTCAGCTGTCTCAGTTGTAGTCCCAAAGTATTTGATGAGCTTTTTTATGTTTTAATTTCTTCCTGTGTCAAGAGGATCCATCTCCCCATCTGGGTCTCTCCAGGGTGCTTTATTCTGGCGTATGAGTTGTTTCTCCTGGGAGGCTTTGTATTTTGTTGCTCACTGATCGGCCATCTTGTCTTCTCTCAACAATGGGTTTTTAATGTCCCATTATAACTATATTATTGTTCATTTGATTTTTCATGTTCACTAAGATTTGTCTTACATATTTGGGTGCTTCCATATTTTGTGCTTATATATTTGTGATTGTAATCTCTTTCAAATTTTCCCCTATAAGTATGTAATGATTTTTGATCATTCTTGGTTTGAAGTTCACATTATCTGCACACAGAATAGCTATCCCTCTTTTTTCTGGGTTCCAGTTGCATGGAGTATTGTTTCCCATCCTTTGACATTTAGTCTATGAATTTTCTTCTGAGTTAAATGTGTTTCTTGTACACAGCATACTGTTGGATTTTGTTTCTTTATCCACTCTTCCAATCTGTTTGTTTTTATTGGTGAGTTGATAACATTTACATTGATGGATATAACTGATATGTACTGACTTATCACTGTCATGTTATCTTTCTGTTGTTGGTTTTCTACTTTATCTGTTTAATTGTTTGCCCTGCTTAGTGGTTCCCATGTGCTGTTGTTCATGGGATTGTAGTTATTTTTATCTCTTTCTATAGTGTTTTTCAGTACTCTTTGTAGTGTTGGTTTTGTGGTTATGGATTTCTTCAGTTGTTCTATGTTGTGGAAATATCTCATTTCTCCAGCAATTTTCAAAGACAGTTTTGCAGGTTACATCAATCTGTTGTTTTCTTTCAGAACCTGAAATACTTCACTCCAAGCTCTTCTTGACTTGAAGGTTTGTGTTGAGAAGTCTGCAGTGATTATGATAGGCTTTCCTTCATAGGTGATCTGTTTCTTTTCTCTGACAGCTTTTATTATTCTATTCATGTGCTGAATTTCTGATATCCAAATTATTATGTCTAGGTGAAGATTTATTTTGGTTATTGTTCATTGGGGTTTTTTATGCCTCACTTAACTGTATATCAGATTCTTTTCTGGTGTTTAGAAATTTTTCTGCTATTATTTCTGTCATCTTCACATGTCATTTGTGTTGACCTCTACTTTTTTGTTGATCCCTATCAACTTTACATTATTTCTCTTTGCATCATCTTGCAGCTGTTGAATTGTTGTTTCCTGGTTCCTTGATATTTTTAAGAGATCTTTTCTTTTGTGATCATAAGCTTCCATCCTGTCTTCAAGGTCTGAGAATCCATCTTCAGCTTCATTCAAGTGGTTTTGCTAGCTTTCAGTGGAATTTTTCATTTCCTGAATATCCCTTTAGATCTGTTTCATGCATTCTAAATCTGCCTTATTTTGTTCATTCAAGGTTTCCATCATTTTCTTATGTTCCTCTACTTTTATCTTCTTTAGGTACATATATCTTTTTCAAAATTTTTGTCATACCATTTTTTACCTGAGACATTATTTCTGACCTGATTTCCTCTATAGCTTTATGGAGTTGCTTCTTTACCTCAGTTGTTATCATTTCAGAAAGTTCAGTTGTGTGATTTCTAGTGTGTTCCATTTCAGTGTCTCCTGAGTTTGTTTTCTTTGGCTGAAGAACTGAGACTGCATCTTGCTCTTTCAGTTTGTCCTTTTCCTCTGGGAGCCATGTGGCTGGCCAGGCACCTTCCTGATGGATTGAACTGGAGCTCTGCACTGGGCAGAGGTTCAGTCCTGATATCCCTGTGTGTAGGCAGGGTGCACCCTGAACTATGGCACCAGCGCCTTGTGCTCTGTGGCCTGTGAGGCTGGCTGGGTGTTCCTCTGATGTACTGTGCTACCCAGCTCTGGAATGCTGGGCAGAGCTTGGATCCTCAGTGCAGCTAGCAGAGGAGCACCCCTGCTGTATGTCACCAGAGCCTGTCTGGGTGGATATCAGAGCCTTCGGGACCCGGGTAGCTAGGTGGAGCATGCCCCTGGAGTGTGATGCTACCAGGGCCTTGTGTCTGGCTGGGAGGGGTTGAGAACCTCTAGACTGTGTGGCTAGCTGGAAGGCACCCCTGGCGTATGGTCAAGTAGCAGATTTCTTAACTGGATTCTTTATTAATAAATTTTCTTGTTCAAAAAGCTGAAATAATTTTCTACATTCTCTTAATGATGACTCATTATTTACTTACACAGAACCATATGTCTGACTCCTTTCTGTGTGCTATAATCTATAATTGCAAGCTCTCTGATCCTGAGAAACATCACAGACCCAAGCCACAGAAATGATCCAAATATCACAAAATACTCAGGCAGATGGTTGTCCAGGGATCAAAAAGCTTTCCTTCCTGTGAGGTCTCTGGATGTTTAATATCAAGGTTGCCCTCTGGGCTGACCTGACGCTGCCCTGGTTTTGGTTTCCCTGTGAGGGGTACAGATTCAGTCAGTAAATCAGCAGGAGAAAAAAAGCAGTGCTTTACTTTCTTGGGATGAACAATTTTGTCAGCATCATGTTGTGTTTCCTGGAGTGAAAATTTAATTTTAAATATTTATCAGAAACAGGTGTCTCTCATACATGAAATATGTGGTCTCATTTTATCAAGACAAAATGCCTTGCATTTTTGGAGAGAAAGTACGCACCTTGGCTTCACAGGTACACAACAATACACACAAAAACCCCGCAGCAGCGATCAGTGAAAGATGGTGGAAGTCATAAATCAGGAGAGACTGTCCTTGGGCAGATGGGCAGGGCAGGTGCTGAAAAAATGCTTAGAAACCTTTGCTGAAACACTCATAAGATTTCTTGAAAAGGACAAAAAGAAATCATGTCCAAAGTCATGATTTCAGACACCATGAGGATTTAAATTTACTACAGGGGACCGATCACGGAGCCACTGTATCTAGAAGACTTTCTTTCAAAGAGTCAGAATTAGTAGAATTAGTTGCCGGCTCTCCCGCTGTCTCTCTCGCTGTATGTATGTTACTTCTGTCTCCACAGTCTCCTTTGGTCGTCCACAGCAGAGCCACTGAAAGACACCTGGCTGTGCAGACCCCCTGCAGGGCCAGTGTCACTTGGCAACGGCGGCTCAGATCTGTCGGGGCGAATTCCTCCAACAGCAAGGCGGGCCGGCAGCTCTCATTGCTTGCTTGTTGCATTATGTTATTTCCACTGCTGTGCCTTCCTCAGCAGATGCCCTTAAAATCCTTTGCACTAAAGTCACGCTGCTCTGAGTTCAGGATCGGCCTGGCTTTGGTTCCTCTGTCTGCATCCGCCATTCACAGGTCGCAGCCGCTGTCCTGGGCTGCAGCTGACCTGTGCATCTCACCTCCAGGTTCACGCAGAAGTGCGCTGCACCCTAAGGGTGCCCCCGTGCTTGCGTTTCCCACAGACTCCACTGTTCGTTACGCCGGTTCTGCCTAGCTTTCCTGTGATCCTTTGGGTACATTTAACAATCATTTTCAAATTAGTCAGATCACAGTTTATTGAAAAATGGTTACTTTATGCTGTATTTGTAGCATCCTCCATAGGAAAGCCATTGTTTTATAAATACATATTTATAGTAATACTGTGACCTACAAGACAAAGAGCACTGTAATATGTGCATTCGTTTTTAGTGGAAAAATAGAAAATCATAGAAAGGAAGGGTGTAAATGACGTGCATGAGTCAATTATTTTTTCCACATTCAGTTATGTTCCTAATTCATAATGCATTTTTAGTCCCTTACAGCAGATATTTAGTATTCTCATAATTATCTCACACATTCACAATGAGAGTTCAATGTATTGTATGTGTGAAGCACTTAGCAAGGCCAGACACACGTGGGGAACAGTCTCATTTTACCCTGACTGTAGTGACAGTGGTGTCATTATGAGCATTTGTGACCCCATAGCCATAGAGACTGTGACAGCAGTGTGCACTCGCTTCTGCCAGCCTCACCTCTCTATTTTCTCCCTTTTTCTGCAAGCAGCTGGGTTCACTGTTCTTTCCTGAACCTGGGATCAGTGAGGTTTGATAGTGGAATTCATTGCCAGGACCTGAGGACTCCTCAAGTAAGTTCCCTTCCCGCGCGTCTCCTCCGTGTCTTGCATGGCGCCCTCCCATGCATGCTCATCTGGTGTCTCACTCACAGCCCCCCCCCCACCTGGCCTCCCCTCACCTGGTGTCTGAACCTGTCATCACCTGAGTTGGGATGCACATGGTGTCCCACAGTTTCATTTCTTGTGTGTCAGAGTGTCAGCTAACATCCCACTCCCGAGCACCCAGCTGCCTAAACTAAATACTGCCCTCATCTCCTGACGCTGTTGCTGCTTTAACCTTACGGTCTTTGGCTTCCACCATGACAGTATGGGTGGGGCATCAAAGACTGTGCAACACCCGCCATCAGGAAAGCATCTCTTCAAGGCAGGAATTATGACCATTGCCCTTGTTAGAGTGGGGAACAGAGTGGGGCATAAAAAGGCTGCACAATTTGGCCAAGTTTTGTGGTTACTGAGCTGCAGAGTAGGGATCTGAGTCCCCTCAGTCTGGCTCAAGTCTGTGCTCAGCCTTCAGGAAACTGCTTCTCCGGAGGTGAGAGCAGAACTGAATTCACAGTGCAGATTCTCCTGGAAGCCCCAGCCGGGTTCACTTGGCCCATGGGTGCTTGAGACCACACATGGTAGACGTGCTGCCTTCACTATCTACCAGCTTTGCAAGGTGCTCCTGGTGCACGTGTGTCCCCTGAGGAGGAAGAGGAGGAACGGGATGCCACCCTGGGCCTCCCCTGCAGCAGCCGAGGGCAGGAGGGAGCCTTTCCTCCAGGGTCTTTTCAGCTTCCTCCATCGGTAGAGCCAGGGCATCCCAGAGTCAGACTCTCTGAGAACCTGGGAATTTGAAGAAGGTGCTTCTCCTGTTAGCAGAGGCATCTGCCCAAGCTCCAGGTCTCCTTTCCTTCCTGGCCAGGTTTCCAGGGCCATCTCAGCTGTGAGCCTAGAAAGATCCCACCCCACTCAGATGTGGCAGAGCTGGCTTCTTCAGCTCTGCACCTGCCGTGAGTTGCAGGCAGAGAGAAGTTAGCATGTCTGGCACCGCCATGCTTCCCCGGCAGCATTCTCCACTCGCTTCTGTATTTTCCTCCTTTTTTGGGGGATGCTACTATTGGCTGCTTCAAAGCATCAGGTGATCATTCTGAAAAATTGACATAGGTCAGAAAATGAAGCCAGAATAAGTCAGTGGGAAAACTATAGAGAATATTTATAAACTGATTCTCCAAACACTAAAATATTTTTAAAAATAAAGAGAGCGGGAAAGAAGACAGACAGAGGCTCCGTGGTTGTTTTAAGCTAGTCATTCTCAGACTTCTCCCTCAGAAAGTTCAGTAGAATCAAATTAAGATAGCATGTCACAGACCTCGACCTATAGATGTGCTGAAGAGCAGGTGCTAAGATAGCTTTTATTTCTGGAATGTAAACTCCAAATTCCACACCGAGAGCAAATTAGAAATCCTCTGGCTGTAATTAGAAAACCTGTCAGCACAGAATTCCTCATGAGGCGGGCTCAGGGCTGGGGGAGACCAGCTTCCCTCAGTGATGCAAAATGTTCTCAAATCCGGTGAGACCCAGTGGCTGTGACCACTGCCCAGTGTGTGCAAGACATGTCCTCAGACTGCGACAACAGCCGAGAGCCCTGCACCCTGGCTTCTAAGGGGCAGCATTCACAGGGTCAGTCGATAGCTTCTCCATGAACTGTCTTATCTTTACAACCTCTGATCTCAACTGCCCCTCAGATAAAAGAAGAGTTTGATTCCCAAAGCCTTTCTTTCATTTAGAAGTGAAAAAATGGGATCGGATTGATTTCAGGCATTAAGATAAGTACACAAGCACACACACATACACGCGCACAGTTTACACACACCGTGAGCGACAACAGATAAAAGGAGTTCATTTTACCCAAGGAGTTAGCACTCAATCATTAAAGGACGAGTTATTATGTAACATAAAAGTGGAGGTGACATGAAAATATAGGCCGTGGATCACGCTGGTCTCTTTTCCTGATCCCTGGAGGGGATCTCAGTGCCTTCCTCCTCACAGGCCATGAGTCCCCCACACCAACCACTCAGGAAATGTGCTGAGGGAGTTGGTAAATATTTTACAAAGCAGTAAGAGTTATCATCTTAATATTTATGCAACCAACTAGCCAAAAATAAATATCCTTTCCACTACAACTTGAATGAGAACTACATCTATTTTTATGAATTTCTCAGAATAATAGTAAAAGATTTAAGTAGCAACTATCCATTCTTATGTTACAGAACAGGGCAAAATACGTAAAATGATTTCAATGGATAAGGAGTGTATAAAATATGGAAAAGAGAACTTAGGGTCCCATGCTCAAAGAATTACCGGAATTCCAACATTAGGACTTTGATATGCAGGTCAGAGTATGTTGAATGCATTTACATAAACACATGATAAATTCATAAGATTGTTATGAGTATAATGATTTGTGAAAAATTTGAACTTTACACTGAGTCATGGATATCATTGTTTCAAAAGTCAAAATTGTCCCCATATAAACAATGTTATTAAAGTAGGAAGTCTATGGCCAGGTTACAAACGAACAGCACTGATCTATCATTAGCGAGTCTTCAGAACACTTTTTTAAAAGAGAAGAATCGTTCACTCTCAGTATTCAGTGCGTGCATTTATCTCTGCATGCAAAATGGATAGCAAAGGACATACAAAGATCGAGAGGACACGGGGTGCTTGGAAAGCTTCATTCAGCAGACGGCACCCACTACAGCTGTGCTAGAAGCACCCGACCCTACGGTTAGGTCTCTCCAAGAAAGAAAAACCCAAGTCCGCAGCCAAGAGGAGGGAGAATCGCCCGGGGCCTGCGCAGGAGCCGGGCCAGACTCTCCTGTCTCCCGGAGCCCTGGGCCGCGCAGTGCCCCGCAGAGGGTCCCGAGCCGGGCGGCGCCTCTCCTCCGCGCTCGGCCCCCAGTGCAGCGGGGGGCGGTGGCCTGGGGTCCCGGACCCGCCCAGGCCGGGGATTCCTCGGGGCTGAGTCACACCCGAGCAGCACCCCCCCCCCACCGCTTCCCCTTCCCTGCAGCCCTGAGGCGCCGCCGTCCGGAGCCCGCGTCTGCTGGTTCGCGCCCTTTCTGTTATGAAACCTGGAACTGGCCCCGGCCGGGCCCGGACCCTCCCCGGCCAGACCCGCTGATCAAACCACCCGCGAGCAGGGCCGCCCCACTCTCGCGGTCGCTGGTCCCCCGAATTTACACCACGGGACCAAACGAAAAAGGGGCCCGACCGATTAGTAGGAACCTATGAAACATCTACTCAAAACATTTCCCAGGAAAAAGCGCAAAGCAAAGAAGGATCCCGAAATAGATCCCATTCTGTATGAGTCATATTGACAAACACAGACCAGATTTGTGACCGTGCCCGCGGAGGGAGGCCGGCCTCGGTGTGTCTAGGGCGGCACACAACTCGGACCCCAGAAACGTGCCCGAGCTCTGTTCCTGCCGTGGATTCTCCGCGCGACCTGCGCAAGGCTGAGGGCAGAAGCACCCGGCTAAGTTGGCTGCATCGCCGTGCAGACTCACCGGCTCTGGGTTCGAGGAGTGAGTCCGGAGTCAGCCCGGACTCCTTGGCACGTTCTGCTTGGACCCTCATGTACCCTCCCAGTGCTGAGCGAGTCGAACCCGGGACTGTAGGGGCAGCTTTTTAAATTTAAACCTAGGATCTTTCCACTGAGCTATATCCCCTTTCCCTGACTCATTTAAAATCTTTCTTCTTTCCTGAGCCAGGATCTCTGTAAATTGCTAAGTTATAACCCTTGGTCTGGCTTGAACTTGTGACCCTCCTGCCTCAGCCTCCCAGGGTGTGCCAGCATACCACACTTGGACTCAGTTTTACTGGGTTTTAACACTCACTCTTCTGTGGTCATGGGAGAACCCCTGAACCTTGCTAAGCCCATGTCCACATCTGTAAGACAAGTAGCAAAACCCTTGCTTAGAGAGTTGCTGGGAGAATCGGATGGAACTTCTGAGGTACTCTGTGCTGGGCGGGGAGGCGGGTGCTGGGAGGACCACAGCTCCTGGAAAAGTTAAATTCCTCAGCATTTACTCTGCCAACGTTTGCTAAGTGCTAACTCCCAGGCAGACAATGGATCTGAGCAAAGTGGTGCTGGATTAGAAGTCACAAGGTCTGTCTCTCCTCCAGGGGTCATAAGAACATTGGTGATTTTAATTAAAATGCCCGGCGGAGAGACTAAGTTACACTGGTGGGATATAAAGGAGCGTTTCATGTCAGGCCAAATAGCACACTTGTCAGCGTGGCTCACTATCGGGGGCTGACACTGAAGGGCGAGTTAGTTACCTGAGAGATGCGGTCAGCGAAGCTCAGGGGGCCGAGGCAGAGACGCTTCTGCTGGACGTGCTCAAGGCCCTCGGACACCAGCCCTGCGAGGAGGGAGATGTGAGGCTCTGCCTGATGCTGTAGGTTCACCACACCTTTGCCTAGTGTCCTCACCTGACGGTTGGTGCTCTTTTTGGCACTGAAGCCTGAGTTTCTCATTCATCATCTTAGTAATTGTTCTCTTACTGAACAAAGCACTCCATTTAAAGAAGCAGAGGTTTACACTGGCTTGTGGCTCAGGCCTGGGTCAGCTGGCTCTGCGCAGAAGCAGGATGGTAGGGAGGGATGGAGGAATAAAAGCTGCTCAAGCCACGGTGGGCTCCTCCAGGAAGCGGAGGAGAAGGGACGAGCCAGGGACAAGCATCCACCTTTCCAAGCCACACCCTAGTGACCATCTCCACCCGACCCCGCCCACCCGCGGCGCAGTCAGCTGTGACGGGGGATGGGTCCACCGTGAGCACAGCACCCCTCTGTGATCTGATCGCCCTCCACAGGCATGAGCAGGCAGGGGACATTTTAGACGGACACTACTACACGCATGATATGCTCACATGTCTTCAAAACTCTTTATTAAGGCATTATTTAAATTGTAAATAATGGAGCCACCAAATACAGAGGCATAAATATGATAATTTTGCTTCTTTCTGACATGAAAGTTCAAGGGTGAAGCATCCATGTCTGGAGAGGTACCCTGGCTGCTCTCCACATGAATTCCAGCCTGCACTCCACGGCAGCAGTTCGATGCTTACTATTTCTGCCTGCAGAAAAAGGAAGGAGGAAAAACTGTCTCCACAGGGACAGGTGCAAGTCTCTGTACATACACTTTCGTTTATTTACCTACAGAAAAGCGAAAGGTCCCTACCTGTCTGCCAGGGAGTAGCGAATGCGTGGTTAACCACCAGTGAACAGGTTCTATTAATGCAAGGAGGAAGAGGAGAGGGAACATCACGATGATCGCTGAGCACTAGCGCAAGCTCCGTCTGTAGTCGGGAACTGAGTTCTACTCCATCGGTCCTTGCTTTGCACTGTCAGCTCTGGGAAATGCTCTACCTACAACTGTGAGCACTGACAGCTTCCAGCTTCTCAGACTCACTGTTCCCTTTGAAGCTTTGCTACTGATGTCACCTTTCTCTACATCTTATCTTTCAAATTCCTGTCTCTCTCTCTCTTTTAAGATCTAGGGAGTCTTATGTCTGGGTGTGATGTGATCCAGGACCTTGTGCAATGGAAAACAGTATGAAGGTAAAGCGAGCCAAGCTGAAACCCAGTTACAAGGGCATGAGTGATGCCAGTGTGTTGGTCAACACACTGCGTAATCGTCAAGGTCATCTGTACCAGGAAGCACGGGGGACAGAGCTCAGCGCTGGGGCTGTGCCAAGGACAAGGGAGAGCAGAGGGTTTACTGAGATCATGCGCTTAGTCTTGAGAGTGAGCTCTGCCTGCTTGTTAGGAAGGAAGAAAAGAGGGTGTACAGTGAGATACAGAGGATACCAGCACCCACACCAGGCATAGTCAGCAAGTGGCCCACAAACAGGCCAGGTGAGATATGGGATGCCCTGGTCTGAATGATGCCCTGGTCTGAATGGCCTCCAAATTGATGTACTAACATGATAGTATTAAGGGCCATGGCCTTTGAGAAATATTTAAATTATGGGGCCAGGCCCCCAGCCATGGGATTACCCACCTTACACAAGGGCTTGGGGAAGTGGCCTGGCACCTTGTGCTATGTGAGATGCTACTCCAGGCGGAAGGGGAGTAGGAAGAGGAGGAGGGAAGGAGGAGGAGGAAGAAGAAGGGGAAGAGGAAGAGGAAAAGGAAGAGGCCTTTGCCAGACACTGAGCCTGCTGAACCCTCATTTTAGATTGCCTTCCCAGCCTGGAGAACTGTGAGAAAGCCAGGTCCTGCTGTTTGTAAATGACCCGACCTCGGGTCATCTTTCTTCATCACCCAGCTGACTTCAGACAGGAGGATCAGCAGCATGGGGCCTGCACTAAATACTAGGAAGTTGGATGCTGTAGCCAGAAATGTCAGGAGACTGAGGTTTCTACCAACCTCTGCTCCAACCCTCAGCCTCAACCAAACATCAGATAGAACATAATTTCTAAGCTGCTTTACCTCAGATTTTCAAGTAAAAACTGTGCCACGAAATAGCTCTCCAGGATTGGTTATTCAGATATCCAGGACTGAGCTCCTGTTGAGCAAGTAGCCAAAGGGGAGAGATGACAAATTTCTCTTTCTACCTGGTTCTATTGCCAGATGGGGGCAGGTCTGGACCTGGCTCTCCTCGCCATCACTAAATAGCATCTTCACAAAACTAGGGAGTCTTGAAAATGAGACAGAAATTAGTAAGCCCCCTGCCCCCGCCATCCTCAGAGGTGGAAAAGCAGCCCAGGTAAATGCTGAGCATGCAATATGCTGGTGATTTTGAAGTCTTTGTTTTGACTCTTTACTCTATAAAATAAGCCTGAGACTTAGAGACTCATTTTGGGAGAGCTTTATGGAAAAGATGTACTTTGAAAAGGACTTTAAAGAAGGTGTGTTTTCAACATCTTCAGGCAGGAGAGAATTACCAAAGTGAATGTGTTGGTTACTTTTTCTTGTTGGTGAGACAAAATACCTGACATCCAAAATGAAGGAAGGAAAGGTTTAATTATCTCACAGTTTGTGGAGGTTTCAATCCATAATCCGCTGGCTCCAAACAGGGTGGCACATGGCACAGGGGTAACAGTTCATGGTAGCAGAAGACAGCAAAAGCAGCAAGAGTAAAAGAGTGGAGTGCTGAAGAGACTCTTTTTCTCCTTTACATTGTATGCAGGCTATCACCCCAGGGCAGGTGTAGCACTCACACACATAACCCCAGCTTTGGACCACGAATCAGTCACAAACTTTAGAAGCCCATCCCCAAGACTGCATGAAGCCTTGGGGGGACATCCAGACACAAACCATAACTGGAAAATGGTTTTCAAATAGTACAGGGCACATTCTAATTTTGCATTGGAATCTCCCACCTCACAGGACAAGCTGCCAATTACACCTCCGAGGCAGAAGAAGAGGATGTCAGGGCTCTCTGTTGGGCTTCATAAACAAGAAAATGAGAAGATGTGATTTGTTTTGAGTCGGCCAAGAAACCACCCTAGTCACACTCCCGCAGGGTGCTAACACTAGCTGAAACCTCCTCCCCTGATCTCCATAACCCAGTGTGTGAGGACACTTGGGTTTGTTCATCCAATTCTTTTGTTCTTCCAGATTTACCAAAGTATAAATGGTGCACAGAGAAATGCATATAATGAGTGTGCGTGACTTGGTGAGTGGGAACTTATGTGTACAGCCCGAGCACAGTCAATAAACACATCCACAGCTGCCCAGCTCTGCTCATGTTCTCCTCTTCCACCCTCTTTTCTGTGGGTAGGAACATGTGGAAGGAGGCCTATGCTCAGCACATTTGAAGTGCTTACTACGTCCTGTACCGCCTGTGGGCATTGGTGTAGACACAGGGCTGCTGCCTCCACTCATCCTGTACACACGGAGCTGTGGGTGTGCTGAGAATCTCTCCATCTTCCCTCCATGCCAATGCCTGTTGACCCCATCTGACCATCTGCTTGGCCATGCTGGACCACTTTCAGGGACTCCTACAGGAGGGATCACGTGGCATTTTCCTGTCGGTGGCTTCTTTCACATAGGCTAACGTGCTCCAGGCTCATGGATGTGGTCACAGTAAGGATTTCCTTCTGTCGGAGGCTGTGTGATGATCTTGGGTGTACACATTTGCTACGTTCTCTCTGTACACACCCACCGTCGGCCCACGGCCCTGGCTTGGCTCTACGCCTTGGCCATCATTACTAGTGCTGCAGTGAGTGTGGGTGGGGGCCTCTGCCCCACACCCAGTCCCCCGCCTGCAGATGTGTCCTGAAGAGGGCTGCCGAGTCTCAGCAACTTCTAGCTTTACTTTTCGCTCCACCTTGGAGGTGAGATGTCACCCTGTGTTTTTGATTGGCATTTCTCTGGTGATTAGCAGTTCCAGTGTCTTTTCATGTACACCCTGACCATTTCTGTGTCTCTTTTAGAAAAATGTCTGCACAAGCCCTTGCTTGTTTTCACATGAGATGGACTTTTGCTATTGGATTGAGTTTTAGGAGTTCCTACTCTGTTTTGGAACTTAACCTCTTCTGAGATCCACAGTTTATCAATAGTTTTCTCAACACTCTGCTGACGTTTCCTTTGTGTGAAAAAGATGTTTAGTTTGATGTAGTCCCATAGATCTATTTTTGCTTTTGTTGCCTGTGCTTTTGGTATCATATCCAATAAATCATTGCCAAGACAAATGCGAAAAAGCTTTTCCATTATGTTGTCTAGCAGACATCATACAGTGTCAGGTCTTCT
Organism: Hydrochoerus hydrochaeris; assembly: GCA_004027455.1. Lineage (NCBI taxonomy): Eukaryota > Metazoa > Chordata > Mammalia > Rodentia > Hydrochaeridae > Hydrochoerus > Hydrochoerus hydrochaeris. The sequence continues at coordinate 12,565 of PVLA01003788.1, read as the reverse complement.
GTTAGAAGCTTGGATGCATCTGAGCTAATATTTGTGTATTATGGAAGATGGGTGCCCCATTCGCTCTTCTGGATCGCCACCTTCCAAGCACACTTTACTGAGGGACCCTCCATTCTCAATGCGTATTCTTAGCATCATTTTTGAATACCAGTGATCACTTATTTCTCAGCCCTTCATTGGTCTATATGTCTGTTTCAAGTCAGAATCATATTATCCTATTAGAGTTGTTACTTTATGCCAGAATCACCATGGCTTTAGAATATGTTTTGAAAAAGGGCAGGGGCCAAAGCAATTGAGAGATGTGGAGGGAGGAGACAGGAGAGGGATAAAAGGAAGAGTAAAAATGTGTTTTATACACGCACCAACTCCCCACAAAGAATGAAATTATTCTGTACTGCAAACATGTACCAATAAAAGTTAAAATTTAAAAAGTATGTGTTGGAAATATGATGTCTCCAGCTTTGTACTTCCTGAACACAGCCAGTTCAGAATTGCTCTGGCTATTCAGAGTCACCTGCAGTTCCACATGCAGGTGAATTTTAGCGTATTTTTTTCTATTTTAATTTTTAAAGTGTTTGGACTTTTGAGAGGTCACAAGACAGGGCAACAGGATGAGGGACACTTCTGCTGCAATGACGCTGTCAGCACTGTCTGCAGAACCAGTCAGAAAAGCGCTATTGGGAACCAATTAGAAACTTAACATCTTCAGTTATTTATTTCACTCTGGCGCTGTGCACAGGGCCAGTCAGGAAGCCCTCTTTTCAATGCTTCACTGGCATGGAGGTCACCACTCCTGATCCTTCACGGACATGGAGCAGGGCACCAAACAGCTTATGTGTAGCATGATGCCGCATGAGAGGCAGGAGCGAGGTCCGAGGCCTTGCTTGTGGGAAGGAGAGATAGCCCAGCCAGGAGTTCTGGATACAGAAAGGTCCTTCCCTCGTCCTCCGTCACCTGGAGCCTTTTTACCAGCTCCCTTTCCCTGCACAGGGCGTCTTTCCCTCCACCTTCAGCAAATGCACACTGCCACCTTCCTGTGCATCTGGCTAGTTTGTTGGGGACACCGAGAGCCTGACTGGGTGGGGGGACCTCATGGGACCATCTGATTCCAGCTTTACCCTAAATCCATTGGTGGCTTTGGGAAGCAGGGACATTTTAACAATATGAGTTCCTCTTTCCAATCCATTCACATGGGGTCTCTTTCCATTAACCTGTTTTAATGTCTTTCACAATGTTTTGTAGTTTTCGGTGTACAAGTCTTTCACCTTGTTATATATATTCCTATTGTATTTTTTTCTAAATTTTATGAAGAATAGATGACAGTTAATACTGTATATAGTCAATGAGTAAAGACAATGACTTGATATATTTTATTCATTGTGAAATATCCACCACTATCAGGGTAATTAGCACACCCATCCTTCACATAGTTACTGTTGTGCGTGTGCGTGTGTGCATGTGTGCGTGTGCCTGTGAGTGTGTGCATGTGTGCGTGTGCCTGTGAGTGTGTGCAGGTATGTGTGTGCCTGTGCGTGTGTGCATGTGTGTGTGCCTGTGCGTGTGTGCATGGGTGTGTGTGTGCCTGTGCATGTGTGCATGGGTGTGCGTGTGCCTGTGCGTGTGTGCATGGGTGTGTGTGCCTGTGCATGTGTGCATGGGTGTGTGTGTGCCTGTGCGTGTGTGCATGGGTGTGTGTGCTGCGAGCTTTAGGGTGCTCTCTGTAGCACATGTTAAGTATATAGAACACCTGAGTAACTGTAACACATGGCTGTTTGTCAATTTCCAGAATTTGCTTCTGTTTCATAATTGAAACTTATTATCTTATGCTTTTTTCATTTTTATATTTATTTTATTTTCTGGTGCTATTGTACCTAGGGTCATGTCTTTTTCAGATAGTTTGTTCTTCAAATATAAAAATGCAACCAATATTTAAATTTTGTTTCTTGCACCTTTAATGAATTCATCTATTACTTCCACAAGGGATTTACTGTTGTTTTGTAGCATCTTTAGGGTTTTCTACAGGTAGGATAATTTCATGCAAACAAAGATTATTTCCTCCCTCCTCTCTGATTCACGTCTTCTGTTCCTGCTGTGCCCATTTGCTGGGGTGCGGGCACCAATACAGTGCTGCATGGATGTGGTGGGTGCAGGTGAGTTTGGTGCCTAAGCTCTGGATCTTGGACAAAAAGATTTTGCTTCCCCTGTGGAGACTGATGTCCACCAAGTGGCCTTCTCAAGGGGGCCTCGACGTGTGAAGTGCATTTCCCCCACACCTCTTTGGTTGATGGAAGAGTGTGCAGTCACTCATCGGGCTGAGACTTGCTTGGAGACTGGTCACAGACACTCTTCTTCCCTAATGCTCCTTCGTCTCCTCTGTCCATAGGAGCCAAATCACACCTCCCAGAGCCTCTAGAACTTTTGAAGAGCTAGAAATGGAAGAGCAGCTGAGAGCGTTTGCCGCAGTGCAGGAAAGAGCTCCTGTGCTGACGTTTGCACCATCTTACCAGGACGGGCCCGTGGGGGAGAGGGGTGCTCTACAGGGTGAGGAGGTGAAGCCCATTCCTTCCGGCTTGAGGGCCTCTCTGGGTCCACGGTAGATGTAAGAGGGCTGCAGGCAGCAGGCATAAAGCTGCCCTCAGGCTGAGTCTGCAGTACTGTGTGCCTAGTGTTCGTCTGGGACATTCTCTGTCCTCTCCGGGGACCTTGGTGTGGAGGCAGCAATCAGCATCCTATGGTCCTCATGCCACTTGCTGCTCTTACCTCGCTTCTTCTGCCAGTATCTGTGATGACAACAGACTGTCTTATTAACTTGTAAGTAAGTTAAAATCACAGACAGGAACCCTTTTTCTTGTGTTTCTTAAAACCCCAGCTCCTGGAAAGAAGCGTAATTAGAAGAAGTCTCTTGGGTGGAAGAACCCGTATCCTAGGTGGCAGAGTTGGCGACGGTTGCCTTGCAAACTATCCATATGCTTCCTCGGGCCTGGATACAACTAAGGAGCCTGGTAACACACGCGGTCTCAAGAGGTCAGGGTCTGATGGTCACCACATCACACAGTGCACAGTTCCCCATGGGTGAAGAGTGTTACCACAGGTTCTCGCCCTTCCTCTGGGAAGACGGGAGAGGCATCAAGGACACGGAGCAGGAAACTTCCAGAAGGGGCTCAGCATTTGGGCTGAGCATGGACTGAGTGGTGCAGCCAGAGCCCAGACTCACTTAGCACCAGGGTCCTGGGTGCCGAGTCCTGGGGACCTTGGAGGGCAGTGAAATGTCCTAAGGGCACTGTTACTCAATGAACCGCATAGGACACAAAGACAGGGCTTTCACAAGGATCCACAGCCCAGACCGTGAACGGTTTCTTCCCTCGGGCTCCCGCCCTGTCCTCCTGGGGAACTGGGGTGCAAGGCAGCCTGTGGTAGCCTGAGAGCGGCCCCTGGTGTCCATGGGGCTGAGGACACCAAAGGCCAAAACCTAAAAGGCCAGAGTCACCATCACACTAAATACAGTCCAAAGGGATTTTAAAAGGGTTTCTCTTGATAGCCAGATTCAGGAAGGTTTGTGTGAGAAAGGCCCAAGTGTGGCTAAGGACGGCAGAGAAACCGCATTCTTGCTCATCCAAGGTGTGATGTGAGTTGATTTAAATCTCCATTCCATCACACTGCAGATGAAGTGGAAATTTTAAAAAAAGAAAGAGGTTGGGGCTGCAGTGAGCACCCCCCAGTGGTACACAGCATAAAACACACCAGAGGCAAGCGCAGGCAGGGGAGGGTCATGCTGAAATTGTAGCTTCATTCTTTACAAAGAAAAGAGCTTTAGGAGAGTGATAAGAAGATGAGTGACACGACTTAAAGAAGTTCCCTCAACTAAAAAAAAAAATCCATCTATGATCTGTCTCTCATGGGTTGGAAACAGACTGCCAAGAGACAAGAGATTCGTGCTAAATGCCTGCACTGGGGCAGTCCATGGTGGGAGACAGCTTTATATGTCCAGGAGAAACTGTGGCGAATCAAATACAATACCCACCACATGCCTCTGACTCGAGGGATGAGGCCTACACAGCACAGATCTGTGCCCTCAGTAGAGTCTCACTGTACTCATGTGTGGAGTACATGAATGTGTACTGTGGGTTTTTTCCTGTTTCTTGTGGATTTTCCCGATGGATCCCCATCAGGAATGTAGCAGCACAACTGCAGTTTTTAGGTCTCCAGCTTGGAAATGCTTTGACTGCAAGTCTACATATAGACCCCACAAACCGGAATAAATCAATTCACAGTGTTCTGATGTGTGGCTTCTTTAGTGGATTTAATTAGTTGAAGAAATGAGACATTCTCACATTTAAAAATAAACTCCAGCCTAATTCTCAGCTTGCTACCCAGAATGTGTCTACTACATCAGTCCTGATAGAGTAAAATGATACAGTGGCTTCCATTTATGCCTGATTTTAAGGACTGGTTTCTACTGAGCTCACTCTGGTTATTATCATCATCTTGTTAGCAAGGCACATGATGGCAAATGTGTATTTGGATTTTTAGAACATAAAACTGTGCTGAAATATATTCATGGTGAGATCATTTTGCATGTAAGTGAATTGGGACTCAGGTGACATTTTCTTTTCTTTCCTTTTCTTTATAATTCAGTTTATTGGTACACTTCAGATATATACAATGATCATATGCACCATAGGCAATTTGTACCTGTGCATAATATATTTTGATGCGTCTTTTTTTTCTCAATCCCCTCTCCTCCCTTCAACCCCTCCTCCCCTCCCTATTTACAGAGCTTTGTTTTCATTTTACTCTTTGTTTTAATCGCCCCCCACCCAGTTCCTCTTCCTTTTGAATAATGTCTTTCTGTTTCAAAATATTACAAAAACTCTCAGTCTCGGGCCCAAAGGGACCGGCTGTACTCTTGACGAAACAGTTTGATGACTGAAAATGTTTGCAGCCCTCGGGAACGGCGGTGCAGACCACGGTGGGATGACACTGTGGGCCCACGGAATCTTTTTGAGTGATTTCTCCCCCAGTTGTAGTTGCCTGTCGGGACTCAACTGAGACCCAGAATACAGGTAGGGGAGACCTCAGTTCGGAAGTGGAGCGCAGGAGACAGGAAAGGGATGGAGAAAGCAGCTTGAAGGTTCATCTCTGTTTTCGAATATGAGACAAAACTAAGATGAGGAAAATTGTATAAAAAAGGGTTTTTCTCTCCCAGCCTTTCTCTTACCTCTAGGGAAACAGTCCTGCGGTTCCTTCAGGCCTCCCAGCCAAGGCCAGACTTGCCCTCCAGGTCCCAGGGAGCGAAGCTGAATAGACTTCTCTTTTCTGTCCCAGCTCCCTCCCGCCCTTACTGTCCTTCAGAACGTCTGGGCCCAGCCAGCTGGTGTCTGACTGGTGTGATTAGTATTGCTTGTGGTGGACCCTGCAAGTCATCATATTTTAAAGATCATTCTGTGACAAATGAAAGGCATTGTTACCTGGCGGAAGTCAGAGCCCTGGGGCCAAGCCCTGCAGTAGCCCAATGCCTCGTTGGGCAGGACCTCCTGCTCGGTCTGGGAGTTAGCTGACTCAGTGGGCCCAAACCCTCTACAGCGCCTTGCTCCATCAAGAGATGCCAAGGCAGTTTCAGTGGGGGAACTGTCTTTTGACAAATGCCACTCGTAAAGAAATAAATCTTCCAGCACACACCAAATTACTTTCAAAATGATTATGAATCTAAATGTAGCAGCAGAGTCTATAAAGTGTCTAATAGGAATATCGTAGAAAATTTAAATAACTTTGTGTTTAGCAAAAAAACTCTCTTCAACAAAAATATCTTGAAATGTCAACAAACTGTGCCCTTAAAAAGTATTCTGTTCATAAGACACTAATACCAAAGTGAAGGAAAACACCCAAAGAGTGTGAAAAATCTTTATAGTCTATATCCAAGGTCTTCTATTTAAAATATATAAAAATTCTGACAGGTTTTTAGTAAGACAGAAACCAACCCAATTAAAGCATGAAAGAGGTTTAAAGTCACATTTACAAAGGAAACATTACAAGCTTCTAACATCATTAGTTATTAGGGAAACACAAATTTAAATACTACAGCAAGAGGCAGCTCTGCCCCTGACGGATGGCAGACTTTGACAGGACTGCACACACCAGATGTCCAGGAGGAAACAATGGAATGGAATTCAGATACATTGCTGATGAGAAGTGAAATCGTATAATCACCTTTGAAAACCATTTGCTAACTTTGTTAAGAGTTAAATATCCATCAACTACATAACCTTGAAATAGCCCTCCTAAGTATTTTCCTAAGAGAAATAAATGCATGTGTCTATACTCAGATGTGCATATAAATATTCAAAGAAACTTTTTTGTAACAGTCACAGTCAAAAAATAAAAATAACTATAATGTCCACCTATCATCTATTTTTCTGTGCCCATTAGCGTGGATTTACTATTCAGAAATTAAAGGAGTAAAGTATGGAGACATGAAAACATTTTGGAAGAATCTGAGAATAGTTATGTTGAGTTACAGAAACTATGAAAAGAAATAACATAGTTTGAGTTTCTATTTATATACCAGGCTACTAAATGCAAATGTTTCACAGTGTCAAGAGATGTAGGCATAATTGCCTAGGTAAACCAGTGGGGGGGGGATTAATTAAAAAGATGGAAGAGAGAACTTTGAGGTGTAACAGACTCATTGCCTATCTTGATTGTGGTCATTTAGCAGAGCTGCACATATGCCAAATTTCACCAAACTATGTGCTTTGAATATACCCAGCAATGTGTCAATAAAGCTATAACAAGATGTTAAATGTAGCTTATCTTTCACACTGAAGAGTCTGCTTCTTCTCCAGAACACATTTTAACATGATCCTTTCATTGAAATTTCTCAATGGACTTGAAAAAAATTTAAAATTCCTTTTACAGAATGAAATAAGGTCAAAATGGTAAATATACCGAAGTCATGACATACAACCCACCCCTCCCATCCTAAGCTGCGGAGCTGGAATGTGCTTCCCCATGCAGAAGTGGGGAAGGTGCATGGTTCTTCTCCTTAGCTATCCAAAGGAGTCTGGAGCTCTTCAGACTGCTGGGACTGCCCCAGGGCTCTGCGGTCTCCGAGTTCCTAAGATGGATTTTCTCCCGACACAAACTCGACTGGGAACAGACCTCAGAGAGTTCCAGAAGTGGTTCCTTGTCCACCAGGTGTGCTTCATGTATTACACAAGAAAAAAAGGTCTTCTCTCTATGCTTTATAAAATGTAAACTCTGAATGCTCTTTGGGGTGTCAATAATTTTCCTTTTTTGCTGCCATTACTTATAATGAATCTTATCCACAATTGGCTAAATATTCTTCTTATAAACTCTTGGAGCAGAAGTTTGAACCTGTACAAAACCATTGATTTTTTTTTTCATCATCCAAGTGTATAATATCTTGACAAAATTTCTATTGTCAATCAGCGAATTGCTTCTCCAAATTGTCACTTCAAGAGATGGAGAAGCCTGTTTCACTCCAGTGTTGTTAATTTAAATTTAAATTTGCATATTTGATGTATTCTTTCTTAGCTCACAGACGATGTCTGCAGCAGGTCCTGCTGTTTTCCCCCCTGAACTGTCTCCCATTCTTCCTGGAGGTCTGTCTCCTGTTGTAAGGTTGGAAGTTACCTTTGCCAGGTCTGCTGATGTGGGTGTTGGCCAGTGGCATGTGGACATCTTCTGGAGGCATTTGTGTGGGTAGCACCATGGATGAGCAGATATCTTCCTCTGGGTGATGCCTTTTGTGCCTGTTTGCGTAGAAGCTAGATACCTAGAGGTCGTGCTGACGACACTGTGAGTGTCTAGGCAATGGAGGGGAACTGAAATTACCAAGCTGTGGGCAGCCTTGCTCTGCTGTGGACTTAGCCAGGCCCGGAACTGCTTCCTGTGGATTTCTACTTACACAGGACAAGGAATAGACACTTGATTTTAAGGACTTGGTGACATATTGTCACTTGAGTCTAGAAGTCTTTATTCTCTGACCAATTTCTTCATTCATCATCTGTTTGTTCACACATTCTCTCAGTCATCCAAGCAACAAGCTTTCTGTCTTTACCTCGGGCTTGAGGGACAATGGATTGAGAGGCCTGTAGAGATTGCTGCAAACAATGCAAAGTTTTATCAATTGTATTTCTATTCTAATGCTTTATCCAGACCTATATTATATTTCATGGTAAATTTCATTTGATAGGAGAAACATTGTGTCCTTTATAAAAATGTGCAAACTTCAGTGGTTTGGATTCTCTTTTTATTCTGAATCTTCAATTTACCTTTAGAAAGTCACTTAACAGCATTGGCTAATTTGTAGATTGATGGACAATGGTAACATCTTTCTTGAACTCTGAGAGGGCGATTCTTTTAATAATTAATCAAAACTACAGACCTTGCTTCAGAACAAAAATGTATTACAATTTCAAGATGTTCATGAATCACTTCTGAATGATGAGAGCCGGGTGGATTCATTCATTTATGACCTGACTAGCTGTTTTGTACCTGTGAGTAGTTAACTAGAATTGGATCCAGGGACAGGAGTGAAAAAGGTACTGTTCCTCCCTGTGAGAAACTTTCACGAAGCATGGACCAGCAATCGTCCCACATTGCTCACAGGGCTATGAGACGGATGATTACAGGGACTTGTGGGGCCATCTAATGGTCTCTTGCCTTATCCACTGGAGTAAGGTTAGGAAGGGTTGAGGGTACAAAAAGCAGTCAAGAAACTCCCCACCAGGATAAGGCTTCAGGTGAGACAGGCAAACGAGGACAAACGGAAATAAGCGCAGTACCTGAGGTGCGGGGACGGGAGGGATGGAGAGTGACAGGCTTCAAAGGAGTGAGGTCAGGAGACAACAGAAGCCAAGGAAAGGCATTTTGGGTGCTGTGTCAGTAACACAGATGCTGTGGGGTGGCGTGAAGTAGAGTAGGGTGGTATCCCAATGGTGCTTCAGGAAGATCACTTCGGCTACAGGGTAAAGATGGACGTGAAGCAGGCAAGGAGTCGATGAACAGAAATTTAGGGGAGTAAATTGGAGGCCTGGAATAAAAGGCATGAGACTGAGATAATTCTATCTTCGCCCTGCAGAGCAGCCTGCACTCTCAGCTGTTCTCAGGCTTGAGGCTTTGGTTTTTGTGCGAATATTATCACTTAACCCTCCCGGTGCATCTGGGACCTGTGAGTCACTTCTGTTTCCTCCTCCCTGCACAATGTACCTACATTTAAGAGGTTTTGTTTTCTGGTGCTGCTTCAGGTATTGCTTGGAGTATATGGTTATCTGGAATAAAAATTGTTCACAAATGTATTTATTGTTCTCAGCATTTTTACTTTTGCTTTTATTATTTACCCCTAAGATACTCCCTTGAATCTACCTGACCATCAGCCCTTTACCAAATACAGTATATCACGTACTTGGAACTTTTATAAACTAGTAGAATTTTATAGTACAATAACCCATTTAATGTCTTTTTTGATGATGCACACAATTCTGGTTTGAATAGGAAAACTATTTTAAAAGTTGAGATTGTGCTAAATGATCTGTGTACTTAGTTATTCCAGAAAAATCCATGTCTTTGCCTTTGATGTATTTTCAGAAGCTATCGGGGACCCCCCGAGGGATGATGGGTCAGATGCTAACAGAGAAGGCAAAGCAGAGAGGGACATAGAGACATCCTAGGCCTCACTCATTGGAAGCTGGTAGGCACTAATGGCCCTATTTCACCTACAGTTTTCTCCTTGTTTAAGCTGGAACACCTGTAAATTATTACCTATCTAATCTCCACGTATCGGAAGAGCTCTCTTGTTGCTAAGTCCATCAGGCCCACAGATAGACAGAAATGTGCCCCAGGAACATGAACCATGGATGCACCACATGCAGCGCTTCATGAACACCTGGTCCAGAAGATTTAGATCACAGGATGTGGGACATCTGAGCTGATTGTATAATAGGATGAGACCTTTGGTGACCTTGAGATGGGTTAATGTTTTTTGTATTTGGAAAGGACATGGATCTTTGGGAAGCAGGTGCTATTCACATGTTAGTCTTGAAAAGTTTGAGTGTGTTATGTCACACGGCGCAGGGGGTTTTGCAAATATAACTAACATGACAACTTTGAAACTGGGAGATTACCCTGGATCATCTGGATGGGCTCTGCCTAACCCTAGGAGGCCTGAGGAGTAGAGCAGTTTCTCCAGAGGGAAGTAGAGAGAGGCCTCCTTAGAGGAGGTCAGAAACTCCAAGCATCAGAAGGGTTCCATGCTCCATTGCTGCCACTGAAGGAGAATGGGAAGAGGATCTCAGCCCTGGAGATGCAGAAAGCAGACCTCTGCGGGCAGCCTGAAGAGCCCTGACAGGTGTTCTTCCTCAGAGTCCTGCTGGTTTCCACACAGATGTTGGTCTTTGAGATCCCAAGTGTTATGGTCTATGTCTAGGTAGCCCCCCAGGTCTCATGCAGTCACGGAGGTGGCTGACTCTAGTGTTCGTGATTGGTTCATTTTCTAGCACTGGGATTGGCTGTGTGAGTGCTGCACCCACCCAGGGGAGGAGCTGGCATAAAGTGTAGGGGCAGGAAGTAGGCATGCTTTCCCCCTTTTGCCCTTTCCCTTTTGTTGCTTATGCCCACCATGAATGGTTGCTCTTCAGCCACACCACTCTGCCTTGGAGCCAGTTGAGTATGGACTGAAATCTCCAAAAACTGTAAGATAAATAAACCTTTCCTTGCTTCACTTTGAGCATCAAGTATTTTGTCTCAACAATGAAAGATAAATAACCAAGACACCAAGCATGGCCTCCACTGAAAACCTTTGTCTTAGTCACTTTCTCACTGCAAAGACACCATACCCAACACCTGGGAGGAGAAAGTTTTTGACTCATGGTTTTAGAAGTTTCAGTCCATGGTCAGCAGACTCAAATGCAGAACCAGCACCATGGAAGGGCTGCCTTGGAGGAGAGCAGCTCTTGTGACAGCAGCCAGGAGGAGGGAGGGAGATGCGCATTCCCAGGACACATCCTAGTGACCACCTCCTACAGCAGTCAGCCATGAGTCTTCTGATGACTGCAGCAGCCCATGATCCAGTCACCTTCCACACCTTCCAGAGCTGAGAGGAGTCTGCATCTCAGCCTGTATCCCATTAGGACTTTGGAGAACATTTCAGATCTGAACTGTACCATGTGTCCTTTCGGCCTTCTGACCTTTGGAAACTGAGACTAATCCTATTGATTTAGGATTATTTTATTTTATTTTGTCTTTTGAAATAAAGTTTCACTATGCAGTTCAGGCTGGCCTTGAACTCACTTTGTAGCCTAGGCTGGCCTTAAACTCACAGCAATACTCCTTCTTCAACTCCTTTGAGTGCTGGGATTATAGATGCGTGCCACTATGCCTAGCCTGAAGGCTTTCATAAAAATGCTTAAAATATAAAAAAAAAAACTCTTCACACATTTTTTTTATTTTTGTAATTTTTACTTTAAAGAAAATAAAACCAAGAAAAGTAAAACAGAATAAAGCCAATGAAAACAGAACAGTATAAGTGATACAGCACTTCAAAACAAGATACTAGGAAATCAACAATGGTTACAATAATGCCTCATGTTGCCTTTAGAATAGCTGCCCATATCTTTACACCCAGTAAAAAAATCAAACAAAATGGAACAGAATAGGACCAATAAAAATAAAACAATGAATGCAATAAACTTTAAAACAAAATAATAGTAAATCCAAAATGGCTACCATACATATCTTGTTATCTTTGAAATAGTTGCCCATACCATCGGATATAACAAAATCAAACATAAAAAAAAAAACAACAGAATAAAACCCAACCCAACAAAACAATGAAAGTGATACAGGACTTCAAAACAGGACAATAGGGAGTGAACAATGGCCACCACCCTCAGAAGGACATCCACATAGATGCTGGATTGCATATTGTTATCCTCTGAATAGATGGTCAGACTACTGTTTTAGACCTGTGAAGTCAGTGAAACACTGAACACTGCAAGCATTAAGTTGTATTTTACCTCAATAGTCATCATCGCAGCCTGTGTTTCTCTGGATCAGTGGTCACTTACGGTGGGGAAGGGGGATCCTTGGCTCTTCCTGTCTCCCAGCCCGCGCCAGAAGCCGCTGGCACTGGTCCTCCCCACAGTGGCCAGCACGTGGCGCTGCCCTGCAGGGCGCTTGCTTCTTGTTGGCTTCTCATTCTCCTCCCCCACAGCCTGTGAACCACACTGACTCATGGGGAAAGGCTGGCGACTGCAAATATTCTTTCAAAATAGGTCAAGTTCATGGAACCTTTTCTAAGGGTGATCATGCTTGTAACTAGCTCCCACTTTATGTGCTGGAAACACTGAAATGTGGGTTTATAACTTGATTCCCCTTTGGACCCACAGGGGAGGGAGAGTCTACACCTCAGGAGCTCTGCTCTGGAACGTCTTCCTGCGGTCGCTGCGACTGAGCAGAATCCACAGGTGAGGGAGCATTGCTCACCCCACTCCACAGATACCACTGTGCAGCCTCAGAACTCTCTCCTTTCTCTCCTCTCCTCTCC
>PVLA01003787.1:72145-199641 GCA_004027455.1 Hydrochoerus hydrochaeris | reverse complement strand
GATAAAATTTCTTATGACTCCCAGCCCTTATATGTTTTTATGTTAAAGGAAAAAGTAGAGAAACTAAAGATATTTGGGGAGCTCAGGAAAGAAGACCCTGAGGTATGGTGCGCTGGTATCCCGAGTACTCTGAACTAAAGGAGGACCTAGTCTCTAACCCCCCCCCATCTCTTATTCCCTTTTCCCTCCTATAGAGCAGAGATGGGCTTTTCCTGAGCTTCCTTGTTTTGGCCAAGGGAAGTTCCTCAGGAAGGTGCAGTTGTCAGGACCCCTTTCCCTGATATCTCATTAAACTCAAAGGTAAAGGAGACCAAAGTGTGGACCTCACCTAGAGACCCCCCGCAAGCAGCCTTCAATTCTGAGGGCCCACTTTGTTCCCTAGACAGTGTGTCCTCCCTCCTGCTCCCACTACCTGATGCCACCTTCTGCAGGATCCCAAGCCCCTGTTCCTTTTGCAGCTCTGAGTGCTATTCAAGCTTCACCATCTGGCCTTCCTTGAGTCACAATGTGTGTGACTCCTGTGCATGCACCCATAATTAGCTCTTGTGCCATTTCCCCTGTTAACCCGTCTGCCGTCAGTATATTTCAACAGACTCGATTATCAAACCTTCAGAGGATGGAGAGGAGGTTCCCTTTATTGCTACATCAGAAAGAAAAGTCTTGCCCTGTCTTGTGCATATACCCTGGGGTCTTTGCACCCTTCATAATACTGTATAATAAGTGATTCAACCCCCCTGAGGAGGTAAAGTCATGAGACAGCTGAGGACAGATAGATGGCACACACCTACAAGACAGACTGACAAACAGAGCAAGATGTAAGGTGCACAAGGCACTGTCAGGGTCCCCAGGCACCCTGGGCCCCTGAGCTTGAGCTGGTGGCCCATGCCTTGGCAGGGACACTCCCACTGGAGTGCAGGGTCTTTCTGCAAACTGTTCACAGACCCCTGGAAGAAGAGGCTTTCCCACCAGTGTTTGCAGAGTTTGTGTTTTCCACAACCTGCTGCGCACATTGCCCCACATGGCTTCTCTCCTAGGTGCAGATAGGGAAGACTTCGGTGCACTCATCCCGAGATCCTCCTTGGTTGTCCCATGTTGGTGTGCCCCTGCCATCTCACCAACCCTCCCAGCCTGATTCTGGCCTAAAGAAATCCTTCTGGGGCTGCCAGGCAACAAGAGCCTAGGGTCTAGTGACAGTAAGTCAGGGAGCAGAGCCAAAACTCGCAAGTTTGGGCTCCAATTCCAAGTCCTGCCTCCTTTCTGGGCAGCCTCTCTGCTTCAGAGAGTGCAAGGTGAGGAGGGAAGGCAGCGCTGGCTCCTCCAGGAGGCCTCAGTTACATGAGGTGGATGCATGACTCCCTTGGTCCATTGAGTCATGGAGAACTCATCTCCCTAGGCTCCACGGGGTCCTTAGATCTCTGTCCTGGAACAGAAGGACCCCCCTCCAGCAGGTGGCACAACAGGTGGCCCAGCCATCCACTGCCCCTTCCTGAAGGGAGTCCTTTGGCTGGAGGAAAGCAAATCTCCTCTGCAGTTCCCGCCCAGGGTGAAGCTGAAACACTTATGGTTCCTATTTAAAGCCACATCTCATTCATCATTTCAGCACCAATCAACAATTAAACCCAACTTAATCAAGCACTGACAACACAATTGGCCTGCGCTGGCTATTTAAAACTCCATCCTGGCCTCTGGGGCATCAGAACTAGGACTGTTTGTCCTGCCAAGAGCAAAGCCTCACCCACTTGGTCTCAAGAACCAAAGACATGTGCCAGATGTAGGGTCTGCTCTAGTCTCCCTGGGCTGTTTTCACCTGGCTCCCTGGGGACCAGAAGGGGTCAGGGATGGACAGGAGGTGGAGAAGCAAAGAAAAGCCCACATGCACTTAGGAGATCAAGCCAGCCCAGTGCACGCACATGGAGAGCTTTTCCCTAACAGGCATGGTCTCCTGGGAAGTGACCCAGCATCAGATCCCAGGGTTGAGTTCTGCCTTTGCAATCCATGGACCACTTCTGTGGGCCACGTTTCTCTACCTCGCTTGCCTCACCAGTATGGTTTAAAAAAAGTCTCTTTTCATATGCCTGGATGATTAAGAGATCCCAGAAATCTGGCAATTCCAATAAAATCACTTGGAAAGTCACAAAGTCCTAAAGTATGGAAGTCAAGAATAGAGCAAGGTGGCACTTATGCTGGGACCCGGGATGGCACCTGTCATAATAGGGAAGCCCATTGTTCTTACAGCACTAGGGCTAGTGGTGCACAGCATTGTACAATGCATATGAACAATAGCCTTACCAGGCTGGTGTGGTCAGTGAGGTCTTCCTTCAGGTCTTGGGCTTCAGCTCAGCTCTGAAGGTCAAGCAAAACCCAAACAAGCCAAGAGAACCTAAGCCAGGCAGAGCTGCTCAGAGCTGGTAAAGACCTTCCACTTCCATGCAGCTCCAGGAAGAGAGATCATGAAGTATGTATGGGTGTGAGGGTGCCTTTGTCAGGGGCTGAGGAGCACAGGGAATAGCCACCACCTGTCCCCATCACTGTGGGCCTGAGAGGACCTTCTGTCTGGCCTAGGAGGTGTGTTGGGGTCCAGCAATATATCTCACATCAGTCACTGAATGCACTTCTCAAGCTTTCTGTGGTGAAGGATCAATTTTTAAAATATCTAATTAGTCATGAGTCAATGCTTTTATAAAATACGATAAAAGCAAATTTCTTTAAAAAATGATCACCTACTCATATAAAGTGACAATGTCAAACTGCTGTAAACAATTTCTAGCTGTTTCCTCCAGATTGCTGAGCTTCTCTCATCAGCAACCAGACACCAGCCCCTTCCTGTGAATTAGCTGTATACACAAGCCATGGGGAGAACAAGAAGCTAGCCCTTTCCTGTGAGTCGGCACCATGTGAGGCTGCAGGGAGGAACCAAGAAAGCAGCCTCTTCCTGCGAGTCAGTGCCATGCAAGGGCCAAGGGGAGAACAAGAAGCCAGCCCCTTCTGGCATGCAGGCTGGGAGAAAAGAAGAACCAAGGCTGCCCAACCACCCCCTGTAGGCAACCAGCTGATCAGGAGAAACACAAGTTGAGATGACAGCTATTGAAGTAAAATAAAATTTAGTGCTTGTTGTGTTTAGTGTTTCACTGACTTTTCAGGCCTAAAGCTGATAGTTTGATCATCTATTTAGAGGATAACAATATGCAATATAGCATCTATGGGGGGACCTTCTTCCGAAAGTGGTAACCATTGTTAATTCTCTATTATAAGTCGTGTATCATTTTCATTGTTGGCTTTGGTTTTATTCTGTTTTGTCTTGTTTGATTTTATTATATCTGATGGCATGGGCAGCTATTTCAAAGATAACAAGATATATTATGATAGTCATTGTTGATTTCCTATTATCTTGTTTTGAAGTCCTGTATTACATTCATTGTTTTGTTTTTATTGGTTCCATTCTTTTCT
The DNA here is from genome assembly GCA_004027455.1 of Hydrochoerus hydrochaeris. Classification (NCBI taxonomy): domain Eukaryota; kingdom Metazoa; phylum Chordata; class Mammalia; order Rodentia; family Hydrochaeridae; genus Hydrochoerus; species Hydrochoerus hydrochaeris. Next base: position 196,194 of record PVLA01003787.1, on the reverse strand, counting down.
GTTTTGTTTGATTTTCCTATGTCTGAAGTTATGGGCAGCTATTTTGAAGACAACAAGAGGCATTATGATAGCCATTGTTGATTTCTTATTGTCTTGTTCTGAAATCCTGCATCACTTATACTATTTTGTTTTAATTGGTTTTATTCTGTTTTATTTCTCTTGGTTTTATTCACTTTAAAATTAAAAAAAAAACTAAAAAAAGTGAGGCACTTTTAACAGTATGGTAACATTTTTATTCTTGTTTTTTTTTTAATTTTATTTAAAGAGAGGGGGAAGCAAAACAGAAAAAAGGGTAGAAACAATACAGAATTTCAAAAAAAATAAACAGTAAGAAATCACTATTTGATACATTACATATTGCCTTCTTGGATATAGTTTTTCAAGTTACAAAATTAAAGCATACAAAGTGGACATTCAAACAGTGAGGCTGCAAACAGTTCAGTTCACTGATCCAACAAAAACTTAGTAACATGGTTATCAATCCTACACACTGAAGTATACATACAGTTATCTCTTTTAGAGCATTTTCTTTTCCTCCTCTTGCTTTTTTTAAAAAAATTTTTTATTTAAAGAAAAAATTTTGAAACAGAAAGAGGGTAGAAACAATACAAAATCTCAAAAACAAAACAAAACAAAACAAAACAGAAAAAAAATAGTAACCAGTAAAAAAAATCACTAGTTGATAATTACATAACTTCCTGTTAGATGCAGTTGTTCAAGTTACAAAAGTAAAGTCCACAAAGTGGACATTCAAACAGTGACACTGCAGTCAGTTTTTCTCATCCATCCAACTAAAACTTTAGCAACATGGTTATTAATTCCACACACTCAAACATACATGCAGTTATATCCATTAGAATATTCTCTTTTCCTTTTTTTTCTTTACAATAACTATAATCCATTCTCATAAACTACTTAGAAGTTCTACACATGTATAAGTCTCTACACATATACCTAGCCTTTCTGTATTAGAAGGAAAAACAAATCAAAAGAAGTCAGCAATACAAATTCCTAGAGAAACACAAAATGAAAAGAACATACAAAAACACAACACTAGGTGATCTACAGTAGTCACTATGATGTCTCTTGTTATTTTCAATAAAATTATCTGTATCATCAAATATAATATAAACTTAGAATTGCTTTACACTATTAATAAAATCTAAACATTGGAGACATTATAGGACTTCAAAGGCAGTTAACAATCAAACCAGAATGGGTATCCTATTGAATCCTGTCATCTTCAGAGTAGTTGCCCCTATTCTCAGACCCGACACACTCAAGCATACCAGATTCAAATAAAATCAGTCAAGATAAAACAGTGATATAACCAATTTTCTCTGTCTTATCTCTGCCATGCTATTTTTCTGTTGTTATTTGTTTACTTTTCTCCTTCATTCCACTGTCTGCCCCTTTCTTTGAGGCCTTTCTGCCATTATTCCTGGTACCCTGGTGATTTTTTTCTCTCTCTCTAGAATGTCCTTCAGTATTCTTTGCAGGGTTGGATTGGTGGTCACAAACTCCCCCAGTTCCTCTTTGTCATGGAAGTATCTTGTCTCTCCATTAATTTTGAGAAACAGTTTTGCAGGGTACATCATTCTGGGTTGGAGGTTATTTTCTTTCAGGGCTTGGAATATTTCACTCCAAGCTCTTCTTGATTTGATGGTTTGCATTGAGAAGTCCGCTGTGATGTTGATGAGTTTTCCTTTATAGGAAATCTGTTTCTTTTCTCTGACTGCTTTTAATATTCTTTTCTTGTGATGGATTTCTTGGATCCTGATTATTATATGTCTGGGTGTAGATCTGCTTGGGTTGTAGCTGGCTGGAGTTCTATATGCCTCATTTATCTGAACTTCACTTCCATTACCTATGTTTGGGAAGTTTTCCTTAATTATTTCTGTGAACAGACTTTTTATTTCATTTGTATTTGTTGCTGCATCTTCATTCACATATTTTATTCTTAGTTTATAAGTCCTCTTGTCATCTTCTAGCCTTTGTATTGTTGCTTCCTGGTTCCTTGTTATTTTTAAGAGATCCTTCTTTTCATGATCACACTTTGCAAATCTATCTTCAAGTTTTGAAAGTTTGTTAAAAGGTTTTGCCAGATGTCAATGGAGGTTTTAATTTCCTGATATTCTCTTTGGATCTGTTTCATATATTCTAGGTTTTGTTTATATTCTTCATCAAAGGCTTCTTTCCTTTCTCTGAGTTCCTCTATTCTTCCGTTTGTGCCTACTTGAGGATTACCCAGGACTTCTTTTATTAATCTTCTTATATCTTGCTTCACCTGAGTTAGAATTTCAGATTTAAATTTGACGATGAGGTCATGGATGTCTACACATATACCTAGCCTTTCTGTATTAGAGGGAGAAACAAATCAAAACAAGTCAGCAATACAAACTCCTAGAGAAACACAAAATGAAAAAGAACATACAAAAACACAACACTAGGTGATCTTTATTTCCAATGAGGCTGTCTCTGACATTACAGGTTTGCTGCTCTCAACCTCCTCTGCATTTACCTCTGTTGGACTCACTTTCCCTGGTTCCACAGTTGGGGACCTTTTGCTCTTTCTCTGTCTTGTCATGTTTCCGGCCCCCTTCAGACAGGTGGGTGGTGGAGGTCTCTGGGCCTTTCCTATTGCTTACAGTTTTTCTGCAATGCACTTGCTAGGGAAGTACCGCCCCCCCAGTCCACTGCAAATCTGCCAGTTGCATGCTGAGAGCTGGCTCCTCCCCCTATGCCAGTCAACCAGTTTATGCTTCAACAGGTTTGTGTGTTCCCTGGGGATGCCACTGGCCCAGAAAAGCCTTGTCCCTGGCTATTGGGTTTCAACCAGGGGCATGGCCCTGCCCGAGCAGATCCCACCAATCTGCTTTGGACTAGGAGTCATCAGCAGATGCCGCCTAGGGTTTTGATTCAAGCCAGCCCTGCCCAACTCCAAAATGTCGCCCAGCCAGTCCTCCCAGTTTGGGGATTCCAACTCCCATCACTCACCAAATTTCGTGCAGCTCGACTGGCTGTTTCCACTCCCTGTCTCAGCGCCTCCCCCAGCCGAGGGTCTGGAGCTCACCAAGCCCGGCTCTCGGCACGGCCGCGATCTCAGCTCGATCCTGAGTCACCCGACTTTAAGACGGGCTGGTACAGCGATCGGGACTTGCCCAGCTCCAGCCTTCTGTCCATGCTTCCTTTTCTTCTTTCTTTTTTCTTTTTCCTCAGTTTCTTCCTGGGTCATGAGAATTCCTCTCCCTTTGTCTGGCTTTCTCCATGTTGCCAGATTCCAGCGTCTGAGTTGTTTTTATTTTTTTTCCTCAGAGAGGCTCTCTAGTGCCGCCACTCAGTCGGCCATCTTGCAATCTCTCTCAACATTTTTATTCTAAGAGAAACAGAAAGTGATAAATTGTATATATTGTTTAGCCTCAATTATATAACAAAAATAAAACTACATTTTAAAAAAAAGACTGGAAGGAAAAATGCAAAATTTTGTCAGTTGTCTCTTTAATGAAGATTACATGTGATTTTAATTTCCTTGTATTTTCCTACACAGAGCATAGGTTACCTTTACAAATAGCAAAGTACTAAGCCATGTTTTTGAGGGATAAATGTCTCCAATCCTCTGTCACACAGTCAGTGCTGACACTCAGGGTAGGCAGACATGGTGGGGTTTTGTTTCTCTTTCTTCTCACAGGACAGGAAATAACCATTTCCCACTGGGCTTCTTGCAGGAGCAGGAGGCCCAGAACAATTCTGGCTGGAGACTGAGATGGGTCCAAGACACAGACCTGCATGGCTATCTGGAGTGGCTTTTTCTGGCTCCCCAACTTCCATCCTGCTTGCTCAAGGTGGTTATCAGGAAAGTCCTAGTATCCCTTTCCCCAGTATCCCCCGCCCCCTTTCTGGAAGCCTTTTCCCTGCTCCATCATGTACCTGATGTCCTTTGGGGATTTTCACAGGTGCCCATGTTCTAAAAGGTCCTTCCTTGACCACCCACCCAGCCTCCATTAGGTGCCAGGGCACGCTGTCTGCTCTTATGGGAATACATGTCACATTCAATGGTAGTCATGGCCACGTTCCTGCCTCCCTGCCACCTTCTGGCTCCATGAAGGTTAGGACTGTCCCAGCAGTGGCACACAGCAGACACCCAATAAATGTTCACCAGGTAAATGAAGGAGCCATGCCTCAAAGGTCAGCTGGCCAGATGTCACCTGAGGAAGCTCCAGGCACTCCTCTCCCAGAGTCCTGAGGAGGAAAGTGGCCCTGATAGTTCTCTGTGCATGACGTCCTGAAGGCCAGTGTCAAACAGGGAGAGGAACCACCTGAGGGCTGTGCCCAGCAGATCCCACAGAGATGCGCAGGGCTGGCAGGAGGAAGTGCCCCCTGCTAGCCTGCTCAGAAACCCTAGGCTGTGCAGGCTCTCTACAACAGTGCTGGTGAGCCAGCCAGGTGCACAGCTTCCTGGGAGAGGGGCCACTTGGCTTCACCCAGGCTCTCTGGGCATCAAGCCTGTCCAGCTCCCTCAACTGGTTATCTTCCTGGCAAATCAAAGGAGCCACATTTCAGGAAGGCAGCCATATACAAGTCGCTCTGGCTATTTCTCTGGGAGTCACTCTTGTGTCAGGGGCCTGACCTGGCTGGCACCATGTGGGGACCAGGGCTCAACCCAGCATGGTGGCAGTCAGATGCTGAGGCATGCTGACTGCTGAGATGTGGAAAAGTGTAAAATATGAGTGACCCTCCTACGTCCCTTGTGCGGTGTCTCCTGATCAAGAGGGAAGCATATTGCACACAGAGCCACAGAGGGTAAAGAGGCTTCTGGGTTCCAGGAGAAGTTGGCCCAGGCCAGCAGTGGGCTTCTAGGTCAGCCCCTAGAACACTGGGGTGGTGCCAGTGTCCTTGTCCCCACTCTTCAACACTCCTGCTCCCTCTTGGGAGACCATACCTTCAGGCCTCTGGCAACCACATGTTCCAGTCTTTGAAGGTCAGCTCAGATTTAAAATATTCCCTCCCCATAGCAGCCCACGTCACTGTCTGGAAGAGGCCATCTAGAAGCTTCTTGTCACAGAAGGACTGTGGCTGAGCTCGACCTTCCCAATGGGGTGGCTCAGTGGGTGAGGAGGGGCTCAATGGAAGATAGCCTGTGGAAAATAAGGCCACTACCAAGGACACAGTGGCCCAGTCAAGCTATGGAAACCGGGGAGGCTGCCCAGCAATGACCCCTCCTCCGCCATGACAGGTAGTGCTGCAGCTGGCGGGTCACCTATGCTCTGGGAGAAGTTCTGCCCGGCCGCATTGGGTAGGGAGGGCCCATTTCCTCCTCCATTCTGGCACCAACTGTGCCTCAGATGGCTCTATGGTCTTAGACAAGATCCCCACTGGCCTCAGTTCCCTCACTGGCTAAATGGGAAGACTGCACCTCAGGGCTGGGGGAAGCCATTGATGTGACACATAAGGTACACAGTCAGGTCAGAACTAGCCCAGACCCTCACCTGGACACAACCTTCATGAAGCCATCAGGGGCACTGAGCTTCTCCTCCACCATACCTTCTGCCTCCCAAGATGAGTGTCCTGCCCTGGGTTTCTGGGATCCTGTGACACCCAGCAACCCCTGCACACACACACACACACACACACACACACACACAGTGTCCCTGTCCTGTCTGGTCACTCTGGACGAACCCAGCCCTGAGTTCAGGACCAAACTCCCTGGATGCTGGGAGAGGCAAATGGAGCTCCTATCCCAGGAAAGTGTTCCCCTCTGTCAGGCCAGGATTTGCTCTCAGGGCTGGGTCTGGCCTGCACCTGCCTCAGGGGTGATAAGACTCATGCTCTTGGCTCACAAAGGCCACACTCTCCAGCAGACATGCTCTGAATGTGGGACTGCAGTGCCTGTCACCCCTCATCCCAAGCCCTGAGTGTTGACCCTGCTCCTTCCCTGACAACAGCTATGACAGGAGCAGCTAAAGGCTGGACATTGCACCCTGATTTCCCATCAACCTGGGGCTTGAGGGGCTTGGAAGGTTCCTTTCCTCCTCCCCTAGCTGGTGGGCTGGGCCACCTGAACCAGCTAGGATCTAGGGGTTCTCCCCTCTTCTTTAGTGCTGACCTCAAATCCCAGGGGAGGAGAGAGGGGCACCTGGGTAGGAATGGAGGTAATTGTGGTGCCACTGGGTCTGGTTACTCCTTGAGTGGGCCTGGGTTGGGAGAAGGACTCTTTGCCTCTGTTCCCCCTCACCCCACCTTCACTTGGAAGTTTCTGTTGCCTTGGTGGAATAAGTTTTCCAAGTTACCTTTCCTCTTCTATCCTTTTTTACTTCATGACAGCCAAAATGTGAACAGAATGGTAGAGCTCAAGCAACTATTTTGGGCCATATGGTGGATTCCATTTGTGAGGAAGTAAGGCAATAGGACTAAAAAACTAGCCAAGCATGGTGGCACAGACCTGTCTTCCTAGCACTCAGGAGGCTGAGACAGGAGGACTGAGGCCAGCCTAGGCTACAAAATGAGTTCAGGGCCAAACTGAACTGCATAGCAAGATCCTGCCTCAAAAAAAGATACACACTCAAGACTAAAAAACTAGAGACCCTGACGATCATAGAGCCAACCTACCATCCCTGGGCTTCTTACTTCTACCCATTGCTTATCTAAGAAGACAACTGGCTTCTATCTTAATTGAGCCACTATTTGGGGGGGGGGCATCTTGTCACATTAGTCTAACACTATCTTAACTAATAAAAAACACTTTTAGAAAAACACAAGTAAATATTGACAGTTCAGTGGAGAAAACAGACAAGTAAATGAAAGTAATTCAACTAGATGATGGCAACATTCCCATGTCATCATTTTAAGGGGTCACTGATTGTAAGATACACTACTAATTCACATACTTCTAGGAAAAATAATACTGTCATTAAATTGAGTCATGATGTCTTAAAAATAGTCCCACATGATACATGAACCAGTCACACCAACCTCACATTAGTTGGAAATACTTTACTGCTTCTTCCAAGGGATGTCACAATGTCCCCAACTGTCACTGCCTCACTTGCTCCATGCCAGGCCATCCTCTGAACAGAACATAGCACTGCTTCGTCTGTGCCCATCTTATTCCCTATCCCATGGAACTCTTCACTGTGACTTTGGAAGAAGTATCTGTTATGTCTCTGATGAGGAACATTTGCTTCATTAATATCAAATTCACTTTGGGTCCCCCAGCAGCACACCCTTCTTCCTGCTCAACAGCATTTCCCCTCTCTTTGGATGCAGAGCCCTCCAGAAAGCACTTCGGGTGGCCATTAACTGACCACACCGAACAACCCAGAGTGCACAAAACTCAGCCAAAAAATATGGCCAAGGGTGTGGAAAGACCACTCCAGGACAGGCCTCTGGGATAGTGGCTATCAAATGCCTTTGGCTGTAAGCACAGCTCCACCTCACAGAGATGAGATGTGGGTTTGTTCAGAGCCTGGGGTGGGGTCTGTAGGGTGGTGACTGATCCCTGAGTCTGGGGTCTCCTTGGAGATGGTGAAAACACACTGGAACGGAACTGGATCATGGTGATGGCCATGCAATTATCAACGTACTAAATGTCATTGTGTTGTGTACTTTAGGATGGTTAAAATGATAAATTTTATGTTTTTTATTCCAATTTTTAAAAATGTATCTTAGATTTGATGATGGTGGTGATTTTATTTAAAAATTATTACATTTCAAGTGAAAGAGGCCTGAAAAGGCCACATCCTATATGATTCTAACTATATGAGATTCTGGAAAATGCAAAACTATGGAGACCATAAAAAAAAAAAATCACTGATTGCCAGGGCCTAGGGGGAGGGAGAGTGAACAGGCTGAGCATAGACAGTTATTAGGACAGTGTTATGACTTGTATCTGAATGTTCCCCAAAGCCTCTTGCAGTCATGGGTGGGGCTTTTTCAGAGGTGGCTGGATCTAGACTGTGTGATGCTGGGACTTATTCATGGAGCAATGCTAGGATCAAGGATCAAGGGCACTAAGATTAATGTTGTGAGTGCTACCCACCCTAATTAGCCTGGGAAAGATATAAAGAAGAGAACAAGCCATGGTTGTCCCCCTTGCTTTCTTTGCTACCTTCCCCCGACCATAAAGTCAGGGTGTAATTCCACACTGCCTTGGAGCCAGGCAATTATGGACTAAAACCACCTCTACAAACTGTGAGCTAAATAAACCCGTCCCCTTTTAACTTTGGGTGTCAGATATTTTGTCACAGCAACAAGAGAAAAAATAACTAAGACAGGCAGTGAAATCATTGTGTCTGATACCATAATGAAGGTTCATGTGGCATGTTGTGTATAATGCCACAGAATGCTCAACACCATGAACGAGTCTCTGACCCTTAATCTCCACGTTAATTTGACTGGATTAAGAGATACCTCGATTAGTAAAGCACACTCCTGGGTGCATCGGTTGGGCATTTCCAGAGATGACCCTAATCTGGGTCAGCAAACCACGAGGGGGAAGACTGACCCCAATTTTGCGTGGCAGCCCAAATGGAATGAAACGAGGCAGGAGGAAGTCAGAGTGCATTTAAAAGCTCAATTCTACTGGAGCAGGTGCATCTTTTGCTGCTGTCATCGCCTGAAGACATCACATTCCAGCCTCTTCAGCCTTTCTGAATGGACTCCCATGGGAGACTCTCCAGGCCCTTGCTCTCGGGCTGGTACTGCCTCCTTGACCTCTCGTGCTGAGGCTTCCAGCTTATTGGTCTGAGCTGCTCCTGGGTCCTCTGGCCCTTCAGCTTGCAGGTGGCCTTTGTGGAATATCCAGCCTCTGAAGTAAGCCAATTTAATAAATCCCCTGATTACACACACACATACACCTCACACATACACCATGTACACACCACACACCCACCCCCAGCTATTGTATCTGTTCTTCCGGGGAACTCTCCAATACAGAGCCAGCCTTTAGGTAAACTATACACTTTGAACAGTTAGGATTGGCCATTGTAAGTCCGTCCATCACTCAGAACAGATGTGTCACTGTGATGGGGAGGCTGGGCGTGGGGAGGGAGGGATATTTGGGAAGTCTCTGAACCTCCCTCAAAATTTTGCTCCATGTTCCAAAACTGCTTTATAAAACAAAGGTGTTTTTTTTTTTAAACTTACTATTTCAAGCACTGCTCTGAGTATGTCACATAATGCTTCAATGCAATCCCCACAGTAACCCTAGAGCGTAGCTAGTAGTTGCGAATCTCTTTGGACCAAAGAAGCCCCAGTGCTCAGGGCTCCAGTTGCTCCTCTGCTCACTGCCCATGACAGCAGAGCTCAGAAGGCCTCCCCAGATGCTAGCTTTGAAAGCACAAACTTGCTTCTGCCTGCTTGGTGTATTGGGGAATGAATGATGTGAGTATAATGCAAATACCATATTTACTTATGTGTGACTCCCACCCTGAGAAACACTGTTGGAGGTCAGCAAAGCACAGCCTGCTGGCCAGTGTCCAGTTTTGTAAATAAAGATTTACAGGGACATGTAACGCTCCTATATTTACCTCTGGTCTATTGCTACTTTCACATTCTCAGGACAGAGTGGAATCCTAGTAGAGAACACACAGCTCAGAAAAGCAGAAAGTATCGGGCTGTGTGCCTGCATGCATGAGTGAGTGTGTGTGTGTGTGTGTGTTTGACTGAGGACCCAGGGCCTTTACACTGAACTTTTTAATTTTGTTTTATGAGACAGGGTCTTGATAAATTGTCCAAGCTGGCCTTGAACTTGCAATTACCTCAGGCTCCCAAGTAGCTGGGATTACAGGCACCTAGCTTTATTGGGCCTTTTAAGAGATGAGCCTATGAAACCTGTGTTGTATGAAGCAGAAAACTGCCCAGCAGAGCTGGGCATCAGCCAAACACTAGGTGCCTGCAACCCTCCAGCTGCCTCTGCTTCTTGGGCTGCTGTAGTCCCCACTGGTCCACATCCATGCCCATGGCCTTCCCTCTGCTTGCAGACACTCTCTGCCCACACTGCATGCCTCATTCAGCATCCTGCCACCCCCCACACACAAATCTCAGGGCTTCTTTAAAGCAAAGGGTCAAATTTATTGTAGTAATTATGTATCTCCTATTTAATATGTGTAAACTATGCTACTATTTTTATTACAATCTGACCTTTTAAAAAATGTATCAGTGGCCCACCCAATGACCCCAAGTGGCCTGGGAACCTCCTGAATTGAGTGGTGCAAGCCGGAAGCCTGCACAGTGAACTCCATCTATCTGCTCATCCTTGGTACACTACTCAGAACCTGGTAGCATCCCATCCAGCAACCTCAAGCAGCTGGAGAGCTTCAGAGTGCCACGTGGGGTGTGCTGAAGGTCCACCCAGTGTACTCCCCCCACTTGAGGAGCCTTCAAGTGCCATTAGGGACCTGGTAAGGCCTGCTTAATGACCACCCCCCTAACTAGGGAAACTCCCTGCAGTACAGACAGACACCTTCAACCCAGGAAGCAACTGAGATCTTGCATTGGGCTTCCTCAGGGGGATACAGGAAAATGACAAAATGAAAAAGCAAAATGCAATCTTAAACCTCCAGCCCATCCCAAGCAAGCCTAGGAGACATGGACATAAAAGAAAGTGTAAGCCATACACCTGAAACTTCTGAAATGATAGCAACTGAAGTGAAGAATCAACTCCATGAAGCTGTAAAGGAACTCAGATCAGAAACAATCTCCCAGGTAAAAGAAATGATAAATATAATGAAAGAAATGCTGAACACATCTAAAGAAGACATAATTTAAAAAATTGAGGAGCACTACAAAAAGATGGAAACCTTGAGTGAACAATATAAGGAAGAAAGAGAATGCATGATACAGGTTCAAAGAGATATCCAGGAAATCAAAAATCCCATCAAAAGCTGGCAAAAGAGCTGCTAGTGAACAGGAAAGAAAAGATCTTTTAAAAATAACAAGGCATCATGAAATAACAATTCAACAGATGCAAGATGATACAAAGAAAAACAACATAAGATTGATTGGTATAAATGAAAAAGCAGATGACAGCACAAATGATATCAAAAGACCATGGAAGTAATAGCCAAAAATTTCCCAAACATGGGAAAAGAAGCTCACATACAGATAAGTGAAGCATATAGAACTCCAATTAGCCATAGCCAAAATAAATCTACCCCAGACATATAATAATCAATACCCCAGGCTTTCAACATAAGAACAAAATATTAAAAGCTGTTAGAGAAATAAGCTAGATCACCTATAAAGGAAAGCCCATCAGAATGACAGCAGATTTCTCAGCACGAATAGTGAAGTCAAGAAGAGCATGAAGTATTTCAAATCCTAAAGGAAAACAACTTCCAACCCAGATTAATGTACCCTGCAAAACTGTCTTTCAAAATTGGTGGAGAAATAAGATACTTCCAGGACAAAGAACAGCTGAAGAACTTCATGACCACCAAAACAACTCTGCAAACAATACTGAAAGATAGTCTAGACAGACAGGAAAATAACTACAACTTCAAGAAGACCAACAGAAAAAGACCACTAAACAAGGTAAACAATTAAACAGGGGAAAGTGAAAAACCAACAGTGGAATGATAGCATGACAAAAATAAGCCAATATATATGTTATAACCATTAATGTAAATGGCCTCAATTCACCAATTGAAAGACACAGACTGGCAGAATGGATCAAGAAACAACATCCAACCATATGCTGTATACAAGAAACCCATCTAACTCTAACCCAAAAGGAAATGCACAGGCTGAAAGTCAAGGGATGGAAAACAATACTTCAAGCAACAGGAACCAAAAAAAAAAAAAAAAAAAAAGCAGGGGTAACTATTCAGTTTGCAGACAATGTGAACTTCAAATTGAGAATGATCAAAAGAGATTTTTTAAAAAGGTCACTCACTACATATTGGTTAGGGGAAAACATCAAGAGGAAGAGAAAACAATCTTAAATATATATGCACCAAATATGCGAGCACCCAGCTATAAAAAAACAAATATCAATAGAAATGAAAAATCAAATAAGCAATAGCACAATTATAATGGAAGACCTTAACAATACATTGACACAAAGAGACAGATCAACTAGACAGAAAATTAGCAAAAAAAAAATTAACAGAACTAAATCAAATGTGTGAACAAATGGACTTAGATGTGTACAGAGTGTTCCACCCAACAACATCAGAATATACATTCTTCTCAGTAGCTCATGGGACATTCTCTAAAATGGACCATATGCTAGCCCACAGAACATGCTTAAGTAAATGCAAAAGAATTGAAATTATCCCATGCATATTATCTGACATAGTGCACTGAAAGTAGAAATTAATGACAAAATAAACTGCAAAAACCCCACAAACAAATGGAAATTAAATAATACACTCCTGAACAATGAATTGGTCATAGAGGAAATTAAAGAAGAAATTAAACAATATCTACAAGCAAACAAAAATACAAATACGACTTACCAGAACCTGTGGATGCAATGAAAGCAGGCCTCAGAGGAAAATTCATTGTGGTGAATTTCCATATCAGGAAAACAGAATGAACACAAATAAACAACCTGATGCTAGACCTCAAACATCTAGAAAAAGAAGAGCAAGCAAGCCTAAAACCAAAAGAAAAGTGGAAATTATAAAGATCAGAGCAGGAATTAATGCAATAGAGACTAAGAAAACAATACAAAGAATCAATGAATCAAAGAGTTGGTTCTTTGACAGAATAAATAAAATTGATAAGTCCCCAGCCAAACTTATTTAAAAAGGAAAAAATAACCTCAGATTTATGCATAAGGAGTGAAAAGAGCAAAATCACTACAGACCCTGTGGAAATACAAAAGATCATCAATACCTACTTCAAAAACATTTACTCTCATAGATTTGATAACATAAGAAATGGACAGATTCCTAGTAACATATAAATTACCAAACCTGGATCAAGAAGATGTAAAACTGCTGAACAACCCAATTTCAATTAATGAAATTTAAAATATAAGTAGAACCTTACCAACAAAGAAAAACCCAGGTCCTGATGGATTCACTGCTAAATTCTACAAGAAATTTAAGGAAGATTTAATTCCAATACTCCTCAAACTCCAGTGAAATTGAAAGGGAAGCAATTCTTCCTAACTCATTCCTGAAAGCAAATGTTACCCTAGTACTAAAACCAAAGAAAGACCCAAGCAAAAAAGAGAACTACAGACCAATCTCCCTAATGAACATAGATGTGAAAATCCTCAGTAAAATACTGGCAAACAGAATGCAGCAAGTCATCAAGAAGATTATACACCACGACCAAGTGGAATTCACCCCAGGAATGCAGGGATGGTTCAACATATGAAAATCAATAAACGTAATATACCATATCAATACAGCCAAAGATAAGAATCATATGATCATTTCAATAGATGCAGAAAAAGCTTTTGATAAAGTCCAACACTCATTCATGACAAGAACCCTACAGAAAATCAGAAAATCACAATAGATGGTCTTTACCTCAAGCTGATAAATGCCATCTATGACAAACCAACAGCCAGCATCATATTAAATGGTTGAAAACAGAAAACTTTCACTCTAAAATCAGGAACAAGACAAGGATATCCATTATCACTACTCCTATTCAATGTAGTGCTGGAAACATTAGCCAGAACAATTAGACAAGAGAAAGAAATAAAATGAATAAGAATAGGAAAGGAAGGAGCTGGAGATTTAGCTCGGTGTCATAAGTGCTTGCCTGGCAAGCAGGAGGTTGTGAGTTTGATCCCCAGTGTCAAAAAAAAAAAAGAATAGGAAAGGAAAAAGTTACACTATCATTATTTGCAGATGACATGTAGAAGACCCCCCAAACTCCAATGAAAGACTTCTAGATGTAATAACCAAATTCAGTAATGTAGCTGGATACAAAGTCAACACTCAAAAATCAATAGCATTCCCGTACACAAACAACAAACTCACTGAGAGAGAAATAAGAGAAACCATGCCCTTAACAATAGCATCCAAAAAAAAATGAAATACTTAGGAATCAATCTAACAAAGGAAGTAAAAGATATATTCAGTGAAAATTACAATACTCTGAAAAAAGAAATCGAAGAGGACCTCAGAAAATGGAAAGATACTCCCTGTTCATGAATAGGAAGGACATTGTGAAAATGGCCATTCTCCCAAAATTGTTATACAGATTTAATACAATTCCAATCAAAATATTATTAACATATCTCACAGATCTAGAGAATCATTCCTAAAATTCATCTGGAACCAAGAGAGACCTAGGATAGCAAAGGCACTACTGGGCCTAGAAAAGACCAGGCAGGAGGCATCACCATCCCTGACTTGGAGTTATACTACAAGATTACTTTGGTAAAATCAGCATGGTGCTGGAATAAAAACAGACCTAAAGATAAATGGAATAGATTAAAAGATATGACCACAACTACAGACACACTCGGCCACTTTGTCTTTGACAAAGGGGCCAAATATATTCACTGGAAGAAAAATGTCCTCTTTAATAAATGGTGCTGGGAAAACTGGCTTTCCACATGCCAAAAACTAAAACTAGACACATCCCTATCACCATGCACTAAACTAAAGTCAAAATGAATCAAAGATCTAAATACTAAAACAGAAACACTAAATCTGCTTGAAGACAAAGTAGGTAGAAATTTTGAAGACATAGGGGTAGGCAGAGAATTCAAGAACACAGATTAAACTGCATGAGAAATACTTCCCAGAATCAACAACTGGGATCTTGTCTTATTAAAAAGACAAACAAAATCTCCAACAGAGTGAAATGAAAGCCCATGAATTAAGAAAAAAAAAAAAACTTAGCCAACTGTTTCTCAGACAAAGGACTTCTATCTACAACATAGAAAGAATTTTAAAAATCAGGCCACGGAAATTCAAAGATCCAATCCAAAAATGGGCATCTGAGATGAATACACACTTCTCAGCAAAAGAAATACAAATGTCAAATAAATACATGAAAAAATGTTCAGTATCATTAATCATTAGAGAAATGCAAATTAAAACCACGCTGAGTTTCCATCTCACTCCAGAAAGAATGGCCAGGATCAAGAAAACCACCAACAATAAATGCTGGAGAGGCTGTGGGGGAAAAGGAACTCTTCTGCATTATTGGTGGGGTGTAGACTGGTGCAACCACTGTGGAGGTCAGTCTAGAGTTTTCTCAAAAAGCTGGGATTGGAAGCCCCATTTGACATAGCTATTCCACTTCTGGGCATATTCCCAGAAGATCTGAAAACATCATACCACAGTGATATATGTGCACCCATGCTTATAGCATAACAATTTGTAATAGACAAATCTTGGAAACAACCTAAATGCCCATCAACTGAGGAATGGATAAAAAATATGTGATATTTTTATTCAATGGAGTACTACTCAACTATAAAAAAGGATCATACTGAGGCTTTTGTAGGTAAAAGGATACAACTAGAGACCATACTCATAAGTGAAATAAATCAAACTCATATGTGTAAATACCATCTTGTCTCCCTAGTGTAAGAAACTCAAAGAGTAAATAAGATACAAAATCTTCAATAAATATTGTGAAAAGGTAAGAAACTCCTCAAAGGGAAAAAAAACCTCAGATAGTGAAAAGGAGAAAAAAAGGAAGAGAAAAGAAACAAGATATAAATTTGTATATACACACTTTAAATAGTTAAGATAATTGTACTAATTCTATTAGTTCTTGGAACAAAACAGTTAACATTCATGGGATTAGATCAATTTTGCATGACTATATCTGGTAATCTGAGTAACTCTTTTGAAGATAACTATGCAAAATAACAACCTTAATTATGTTCCTACCACCTTGTTTTGAAAAGCCTATATTGTTATTGTTTTGGGCTTTTCATTATTGTTCTTTATTTGTCTCTTTTGTTTCTTGTTTTTCTTGTATTTTGTTCTGTTTTTCCAATACAGAAAGGAGAGATATCCATGTACAGGCTTATACAAGCCTAGAACTTCTCATAAAGAATTTACAAGAACTGATTTTATTACATGCAATGGTATCAATAGCTACTTACAAGAAAACAAGACATTATGGTATCCATTGCTGATTTCCTATCATCTTGTTTTGAAGTCCAATAATGCTTTTATTCTTTGTTTTGATTGGTGCCAGTCTGTTTTCTAGTATTTGATTTCAATATGTGTGAAGGGATGAACAGCTATTTTGAAGAGAACAAGAGATATTATGGTAGCCCTTGTTGATTTTCCTATTGTCTGGTTTTGAAAGCCTGTAGTGCTTTCATTCTTTTGTTTTGATTGGTTTTATTCTATTTTGTTTTGTTTGAATTCATTGTGTGTGAAGATTTGAACAACTAGTTTGAAGAAGACAAGAAACATTATGGTAGCCACTATTAACTTCCTGTTGTCTTGCCTTGAAATCTGGGTTGCTTGCATTGTTTTGTTCTGATCTGCTATGTACTGTTTTATTCTCTTTAAAATAAAAAATAAAAATAAAAAATGTATCACTGATGACATTTTTTAGTATTATCTACTCTCATTTTTTCCCGTAAGTTTCGGGGGTTTTAAAAAATTATTATCACGGTAAATGAAACATAATACACAGTTTACCACCTAAGCCATTTTTAAGCATGTAATTCCACAGTTTTAGATATGTTCACCTTGTTATGAAACCAATCTCTAGAGGTTTTTCATCTTGCAAACATGAAATACTATTCCCACTAAAAATTAAATCTCCATTCCCCACTCCTCCCAGCCCTAATAACCACCAGTTTATGCTCTGTTGCTAGGAGTTTGCTTACTTTCAACACCTTGTAAATTTCATGCATCTGTAAATACAGCTGTATCTGTATCTGTACCTGTCTCTTTGTGACTGGTTTATTTCAATTGGCCCAACATTTGAAAGGTAAGATTGGCCCGTACAGCTTGGATTCTACCCTCACAGATGGGATCTGTGCTCTTACAAAAGGACTGGCAGAGTCACGCCTCCCTTCTGCTTTCCACCTTCTGCCGGGTGAGGACACAGTGTCGGTCCCTTCGGGCCCCATGACCCAGCAGCAAGGCACAGTGACCTTGGCAGGAAAAAATAGCCCTAATCAGACACTGAAACTTCCAGCTCCTTGATCTTGGACTTCCAGCCTCCAGAACTGTGAGGAAATAAATTTGTGTCCTTCATAAATACAAAACCTCAGGAATTTCATGATAGAAGCACAAAGTGGGCTTATCTGCCCTTCCTCTGCCGGCCTCCTGGGCTGCTCCTACCTCTTAGCTGCTGTGACTAGTGCTGTGCTGACACAAATCTCTCAGATTCAAGACCCTGCTTTGAATTCTCTTGGATACATACCAGGAGGAGAATCACTAGGTCATATGGTCATTTTATGTTGGACATTCTGAGGAGCCACCCAATGCTTCCCATGCTGACTGTACTGTTTCACAATCCCACCTCAGTACACAGTGTTCCAATTTCTCCACGTGCTTTCCAACACTTATTATTTTCTATTTTGTATAGTAGCCATCCACATGGGTGTGAAAGGATATCTCACTGTGCTTCTGATTTGCATTTTGCTGGTGATTACTGGTGTTGAGTATCTTTTTATATGTTTGTTGGCTATTTCTGTATCATCTTTGGACAAATGTGTATTTAAGTTCTTTGCCCATTTTTTAACCAAATTGTTTGACTTTTTAGCACTGAGCTGGATAGATATGATGAAAGCAAACATCCTTGCCTTGTTCCTGATCTGAGGAGGAAAAGTCTCCAGTCTTTCACCATTGGCACAGTGTTCACTGTGAGCTTTTCATAAATGGCCTTTATTATATTGAGGTAATTTCCTGGTAACCCTAATATGTTGCACATTGTAAGCCTTGTGGGTTTTATTACACAGTTTTGCATGGCATGGTGAGTTTTAGGTACACACGTGTCACATTATAAAAGAACTGAGTGCAGACAGTAAGATCATTTCCACTATGACAGAGAGGAAACTGAGTCACAGAGAGGGTCAGGCTTTGAACCAGAAGCCAAATGCTGTATTTACACAATTAACTCCATTTTCCTTATAATAAGATCCATTAAAGGAATAAAGAAACTTATACAACTTTATCCAGAAAGCAGCCCCTAGTATTTAAGGTGTGTGTGTGTGTGTGTGTGTGTGCGCGCGCGCATGTGTAGAGTGAAAGGGGGACAGAGGAGGGTCTACAATGCACAGAGGGGCAGGCAAGACTACCCAGAGACACCAAGTACAAGTTGGCTGAGAGGCCAGAGGCCAGGGTCATGGTGCACCTGCACAGACTTTCTAGCCCCACCCATGCAAGTTATGGGCCTGTAATTCCCTGTGCCCCGGCCCTGATGTGGGGTCATCAGTTACCACCTCTAGGTCCTGGTTGATCCCTGTTATGACTTGTATGTAGATATCCCCCAAAAGCCTCATGCAGTCATAGGTGGGACTTTTCAGAGAGGGCTGGATCTAGAGGGTGTGATGCTAGGATTAAAAATGTAATGCTGGATTAAGGGTGTTGTACTAGGATTAAGTGTGAATGGTGCCACCCAAAACATAGGCAGCCTAGCAGGGATAAACAGGTGAGAGGCTGCTGCTGCTGCTAGTATGCTGCCCCCTACCTGCTCTGTTTCTTCTTTTCAATGGCCCTGGGCCATGCCACGCTGCCTCACAGCCAGGCCAACTAAAAAAAAGAAGAAAAGGAAAGAAAGAAAGGAAAGGAAAGAAAAAAGAAGAAGAAAAGAAAAAAATAAGACAATCTCCGAGCCCCTCCACCCCACCCCCGTGAAGTCTGCCTAAGGTCTGAGCAGAAAGCACTGCTAAGCAGACAGGGCATTGGGATTTGGACAGCAAGAGTGTCCCAAGTTCTCTTGGCTGCCCAGCTCCTTAACCAAGCTATTACTTCCACTAAATAAGTGGGTTTCTGACCCCTTTTCCACTTCTTATTGCATTTAGCACCAGGAGCTGAGACTGAGGGAGCTACCAGCAGAAAGAAGTGGATGCTAAGACCCACTTGGCCTGGAGCTTCTCTGGCTCAGTCACCTCACCTGGTTATAAACCAGGGGCCACTGAGCAGAAGCGGCCAAGGGTCAGCAATGCCAGGGCCTGAGGAGACTGAGAGATACCCCACAGCCTGCATGTGAGAAACTCATACAAGAGGTTCCGAGCTGCAGGATCCAGTGGGTCTCGGTTGCCATCTCTCCTTTGCCAGTTGCTGTGTGGCCCTGGACAAGTCACAAGGCCCCCTGAACCTAAGGTCTCCTTTTCTGTGAAAATGCCATACCAGCTCCCTGGTTATGTGAGGGTCAAGTGAGGTCCTCCAGACCTGCACAGGACCCTTGGGTACCACATCTTTGGTGGTCACAGGCCCCCTTCTCTCTGCTACCCCAGAAAGAACTGTACACTGAGAAGACATAACTCTGCAAAGTTATAAACAACTTTACTTTTGCCTTTATTATTTAGAGGTTCTTCCATCTCACAACCTTTTTGTTCACTGCTAGATGACACAGTCTTAAAAGCCTGCATCAGGCACTTAAGCACTTACAGAGTCCAGCCCATGAGACAGCCAAGGCTTCCATCTCATTGAAAATTCCGGCTCCTCTCCCTGTCCCCAGCTACTGCTGAACACCTGGGAAGAGGGGTACTGGCTACTGCCCCACTTTAGTTATGCTTGTGACTGCACTCAGGAAGGAACTAGGGGATGAGGAGAAGAGGTGAGGGGAATGGACCACAGTATCCTCAGCTGTTTTCTGGACACGGCAGATGGACACAACAGTGGCTGTAGCGACTCACATGGGGGTAGATTTGTGGGTTTAGGGATGAGGGCTCCCTGGGGCTCTCTTACCTCTAATTCCTTTCTGTGGCCTGGCTGGATGCCTCAAACGTCCTTTGCTTCCTTCCTCAGCCTTGGGGTACTGTGGTGTACCCTGATTTCTGCTGGTGGTCCCTTCAGCCCCAGGCAGCACAACCGGACAGAAAATCCTAAGGTGTTGTCTTCACTTTCTAGGGCTGTAACAAATTTCTACAAACTGGGCGGCTTAAGGCAACAGAAAATGGTTCTCTATTGGTCCTGGGGACTGGATGTCTGGAGTCAGCTGTCAGCAGGCCAGGCCCCTCTGGGGCTCCGGGCAGAATCTTCTGGGCCTCTCCCCAGCTGCTCTTGGTTCCCAGAGGCTCTTGGTGCTGATTGACTTGCAGCTACTTGGCTCTAACGTTGGCCTCTGACATCACATGACCTTCTCCTCTATCTCTTTGTGTCTCTGGGTCTCCATGTCTCCCTCTCCCTAAAGGGTTCAGATTAAGGGGCCACCCTCATCCAGGCTGCAGCTTCTCATCTTCATCACATCCGCAACAACCACTTCCAGGTAAGGCCCCACTCGCAGGAATTAGGGATGAGGATTTAAACCCACAGCAAACCCTCTTGCTCTGTGGCTTTCACCTGTTCCAGGGGACACAGCCACATTTGCTTCCCCCCAGAAGACTGGGGAGCTCTAGACCTCGACACTGCTGCACCTCCTTCAGCTCATCACAGATGGCTGCTGGCCATCTCTAACCCTTCCTCTTCCTCGGGTGGAGACTGGTACCAGGTGCCTGTGATGGCATAGGGCAGGGACCCCACACTCTAAGAAGTGCTGCCATGGCCCACTACAGGCCGTGCAAGAGGCAGCACCTTCCACTCCTCTCCCTTGGGGAGGGGGGAAGTCGCCCTAGATTTTCTCCCTCAATCTCCAACGACCTGACCATCAGCCACAAGGAGAGCTGTAAGAGATGAAAAGCTAGGTTTGTTTTGTTTTTGCAATGCTGGGGATCAAATCATGGAGCCTTTTTATTTTTTATTTTGAGACAGTGTCTTGCTAAATTGCACTGGTAGGATTTGAACTTGGGGTTCTTCTGCCTCAGTCTCCCTCAGTGCTGGGAATGATAGACTGGGAATTATACTAGGCCCAGCTCAAAACCTGTTTTTAAATATTTTCTTATGCATTTGCGTTACTAGCTATGCCCCCAAAAGCTGATGTTTATCATCTTAACCCCTCAGTCAGTACCCTATTATACCACCTCCTCAGGCCTGGAGAATTAGACCAATCAGCCTTCCACAGATGGCTCCCAAGCTGGTCAGGGGCGGGAGGCTGGTGCTGGGTGCTAGTCCAGGTGCTGCCTCCTCTGGGGAAGAACCTGTTCATAACCGCTGCGTGATAGGGAAGGAAACACATGGTCCTGGGCACGGCAATGTCCTCATTCTGTAACTCTATACAAACTATTTATTTTACTAACTTTCATTTTCCTTATCATAAAATGAAAAAATGAAAGGAAGTACATTCTCAAACTAGAAGAGCCACGGTCAGAATGAAATGTGCGGACTGCCGGAGATTTAGCTCAGCGGGGTAAGCACCTGCCTGGCAAGCACAAGGTTGCAAGTTCGATCTCCCTTACAAAAAGAAATGTGTGGGCTGTGATGGAGTAAATGTTATGGATTCATCTGGTTCCAAGACACTTGTCCTCGAAGCCTCCAGGGGGGCCCAGGGCTCAGGAGGGAAGGTAGGGGACGCTGCCCTCAGACTGTTCACCCTCAGCGTGGACAGTTAACACACGTGACTCAGAACCGTGACTGGGCCTCCCTGACACTGCTAGGGTGCTGGATTAAGGTCTGGAAAAGTAACTGTTGGATCCCAGGGGACGGCTAGTGTTCTAACCTCTCAAATCTCTGCGGAGCATTGGGACTTCTGTATGAAAAAATAAATGCTAAACGAGAAAGCAAGTTTAATATGTTTTTCAGTGCCACATTGTCAAAGTGGCACAACGATGTCAGATTTGCCCCCACCTTTGCCTGCACCCAGACACTACCCCCACACTTTTTTCTGCTGCTCTGAAAAAGCCATCTCCTTCTCCATCACTCTGTGGAAAGTTCTTGCACGGGAGACTGCAGGCCCCTCGCTCTTAGTGCTATGCCCTGCTGGCCAAATACACTAGACTTCTAACAGTCAGCAGCTTTGCTCAGATGCCACCAGATTGCAAAGAACTTTCCTGAAGGGTCAGAAGAGGCCTTCCCAAGAAGCCTCAGAAACAGAGGTGCTGGACGGGGACCCAGGAGCCCCAGTGCAAGTCTTTACCGTCCACCTCCAGGAAGTAGAGGCTGTCTCCCTTGTTCTGGCTCCAAGCTGAACCCTGCTTCCTGGGGCCTCTGCCAGCCCAGGCTTCCTGCTGGCTGCACCTGGACACAAGGGGCCCTCACAGTGGCTGCACCATGCTCAGTTCACACAGAAGCCTTGTCTGTTTCCAGAGCCGGGGGTGGGGTGGTGGTGGTGGATCAAACAGCCTGTGGGGACCTCACCTTGCCTCTGGATTTTCTGTGGCTTTCTCAGAGCTTTTCATCTGATCTTCACATCACCAGGGACAATAAGTAGCTGAGAGCTGAAGGCTGAGGGCGGCGAAGAACATCTGCGACTGCCACTTAGCCTTTCTGAACCTCAGTTCTGTCACCTAGAGAAGCAGATGGAAGCCTTCCCACACCCCACACAGGGGCCTCAGTGTTGCCTTTGGTCACTAGGCAGAACCTAAGGGTCAACTCACTTGAGGCAGAGCCCTGAGGGATCCAGGATGGGCCAGGTACTGTTCTAGGACATTCCATTCACCATCTTGTATCATCTGCCCACAACCCCCTCAGCCAGGCATGCTTCACCCATTCACAGAAGGTCCACTGGGAGCAGAGTTTACACATAACAGGCCCCAAACCTGGCTGGAGCCACATCCTTCCCACCACTCTGCTGCCCACTGTGGGCAGGAGAGGTAGGTTCTGATCTGCAGGTCTCCCCCTCCAGACAGATGGCAGCTGGATGTGGCCACTTCGGCCCCAGCCACTGAGACAGGCAAAGGCGTCAGAGAAGAAAAATGGCAGAACTTGAGGAAATTGCGCTTTGAAATCATCTCCTCCCTCAGACTAGGAATCTTTCATAGAGAAATTTTACATAGACTAAAGAGAAACATACTCTTTAAAACTAAGAGAAGAATATTCACCAAATGGGTGTGTGTGTGTGTGTGGCTTTTATTAAACTTTGAAAGGACTGATGAAATCACAAAGGAAACGTTAGCAGGTCCGACTGCAAAGAAATGCAAATTGTCCGTATTTAAGAAAATGATTGGAAGGGGGAAAGCAGGGGGAAATGCTTGCAGCAGTTACGGTAAATAAAAAGCTGTTTTTATTTAGTTGTACTCTCCTAAAATTTTTTGAGGTGAGAGTATTATATCAAGAGTTCACATAAAAAATATAAGCAGCCTTACTTATAATCAGGGAAAGAGAAAAATTAAGCAACTTACATAACACAAAAAAATTATAACTAGTAAACAGATTTACATGTCTTACCTTGCTAATCACCAGAGAAATGCAAAGATAAATAGACAGGAACCCAGTGCTCAGGAAGGTGTGATACATTGCCAGGGCCTGGATAAATTGTTCCAGTTCTTAAGGAAAATAATGTGTCAGTAGACATTAAGAACTTCAAATGTATTTGTTCTCATCCATAGAATAATAGGGAAATGATGCCAAAGATTAAAAAATATGGCAAGTATTATATGCACAAAAACCTCCACTGCTGCCTTTAAGAAAAGCGATAACTGAAAACTACCTAAATGTTCAAAAGTAAGAAAGTAGTCAACGAAAGTTGGTTTTCTCATCTCAGTGGATTATAATGCAGCCTTTAAAGAAGAAGTTTATGAAGTCTTAAGGGCAAATAGAAATGCCTGTAACAGAATGCTAACTTTATGAAGCAGGATCTATCACTGTAGGATTCATAAGACATAATGCACAATCTGAATGTAAGAGATGTGGGAAAGGGCTGGCACACAAACGTGTAAAAGAAAAGTCCTACCCCCGCCATGTGCAGAGCCAGGCAGCGGTCCCAATAGAGAACGCATGGCTAATGTCTAAATATTAACAGGTAGTATCTCCAGTTAACAAGCTGCCAAATAAAATCTTCTGTCTTCTGACCTTGTAATGAGATGCACAGTGTAATCCTTAAAGCAACCCTTAATGCAATAACAAATAAACCAGGCCTGGTGGCACACACCTCTAATCCCAGCCCTCAGGAAGCTGAGCAGAAGAATTGCTGTGAGTTTGAGGGCAGCCTGGGCATAGTGAGTTCAAGTTTACCCTCACTGCATAGTGAAACCCTGTCTCAAAAAGACAAATAAATAAATAATGGCAACTATAGCTTTAAAGTGAACACAAAAATGAAAATGGTTTGCTAAAAGAATGTTAATTTGACTCAACAGAAGGTAATAAAGGAGTAAGAGAGGAACCAAGTAGGCAGGAGACAGCACAAGTAAATGGCAAAATGACAGCTATATATCTGATTATAGAACTCCTTCCTGTGAGCCAGTGGCAGTAGTGGGCCAGGCCAACCCCTTCCTGGGAGCTAGCCAGCCATGGGCTGAGAGACAAGAAATGCCAAGCCCCTACCTCCACCCCATCTCCCATAAGCAACTGATTGATTTGGAGAAACATAGGCTGAGATGATAGTCACTGAAGTAAAAAAAAGTTTAATGCCTGTATTGTTTGATTGACTTTCAGACCTAAAGTCAGTAGTCTGAGCATCTATTTAAAGGATAACAATATGCAATATAGCATCTACGAGGAATTTCCTTTCTTAGTGTTAATTCTCTATTTTTTTTAAAATCCTGTATCATTTTCATTGGGTTTTGGGGGGTTTGATTTTATTCTGTTTTGTTTTATTTAATTTAGCATATCTCTGATGGCGTGGGAAGCTATTTAGAAGGTAGCCATTGTTGATTTCCTATTATCTTGTTTTAAAGCCCTGTATTGCTTTCATTGTTTTGTTTTGATTCATTTTATTCTGTTCTGTTTTGTTTGATTTTATTATGTCTGATGATATGGGCAGCTATTTTAAAGATACCATTATGGTAGCCATTGTTGATTTCCTATTACTTTGTTTTGAAGTTCTGTATCACTTTTACTGTTTTGTTTTGATTGGCTTAATCTGTTTTATTTTCTTTGGTTTTATTCTCTTTAAAATAAAGAAAAAAGGGAAAATTGGCCATGCTTGGACTGGGGGGATCCAACAAGAAGCCAACTAGCCAGCCTTCCTGGTAAGCCATGCAAGCCATGCAGCTTCCAGGAAGAGAAAAATCAGCACCTCCTATGAGCCTACCGGAGCACGGGCTGAGAATCAACCACCACCCATCATCAACTGCTAGTTTGGAGGACAAGCTGAGTTGATAGCAACTAAGGTACATAAAGCAACTAAATGCTTGTATTCTTTGGTTGATTTTGCAGGCCGGGGCCAGAGGTCTAAGCATCTCTTGGGAGGATGACAGTATGCAATATAGCAAACATGGGGGATTTCCTTCTATCTTGCCTTTGAAATCTAATATTGTTCTCACTGTTTTTGCTTTGTTCTGATTGTTTTGCTTTCCTTAATATTCAGTTTTGACTGGTTTTATTCTGTTTTGTTTTTTGGTTTGATTTTGCTACAACTGATGGAAGGGACAACTATTGTGAAGATAACAAGATACAGTATGGTAGCTACTATTGTTTTCCCAGTATCCTGCTCTGAAGTTCTGTACCAATTTTGCTGCTTTGTTTTGATTGGCTTTGTTCTGTTTTGTTTTTGTTGGATTTTACTATCTTTAAAATAGAAAAAAAAACATTTAAAAATAAGAAAAAATACTATATTAGTAATTATGGACCAAATGTTTGTGCCCCTCCCCTAGTGGGATGGTATTTGGAGTTGAGTTCTTTGGGAGGTAGGGTCAGATGAGGTCATGAGGGTGGGTCTCACATGACACAATCAGTGGCTTTACAAGAAGAGGAAGAGAGACGACTCAATCAATTTCACTACAATGAGGCCCCCATCACCTTACTCTGCAGACAGAAAAAAGGACCTCACCAGATGTAGCAACTCAACATTTTACTTCTCAGCCTTTAGCACTGTAAACTATTGGAATAAACCTCTTTACTATATAAATTTTCCAGTTTGTGGCATTTAGTTATAGCAACAGAAAGTGGGAAATTACTTAGAAGCTTGTGAGAGAGCAAAGCTTGTATATATACTGATGGGCACCAGAAAACTACCTCTAAGGCTTGAGCCTACACTGGAAGATGCTGAAGAATCTACTCAATGAGAATCAAGTATAAACTGCAAACCACTCCAGAATGTAGTGGCTTAAAACCCCAACCATTTCATTAGTTTACAGTTTTGAAGGGTAGTGGTTTGGCCTGACTTAGCTGGTGATCAGCTAGTCTCCATGTGGGGCCACTCAGGCAGCTAAGTCATGGGGCTCAGTCGGGGCTGGATGGTCTCACTGGTTGTAAGTTCAGGGTCCAGCAATTGACAAACTTACAGCTGGAAAGCATCAGTCCTCCTCGTGGCCTCCCCAGTGGGCAGCTGAGGCTGAGCCACAGCAGGGACCCCAACACGCTAACCACAGCCAAGGAGTGGCCAACCCCATGCACGAGCGCCTCCCTACTTGTATCACACTTTTTGATGTCCCACTAGCCAAAATGAGTCACTTGTCATGCTAATATTCCGGGAGAGACTTCAGAGTCCTGCAAGAAGAGCAGAAAAGTCACATTGCAAAGGGACACTTTGTAGGAGGAGCAGTGAGGCTGTTCTCACCAAGTGTCTTCACCGTCCTTGTTCCAGTTGGGATCTTGTGACCCCAAGAAAGATTCTCCAAGTGCCTCGGAGAACGTGGTTTTGCTTCTTAGGGCCATGTATGGCTCTGCCTTGCACCTGGAGGACTTCAGGAAACAAAGTAGGCCCTGGGAGCAGGCTCTCTCTGGTGGGCCCAGGTGGCACCTCTTACCTCTCTGCTAAGTAATTTTTTCTGTTCACCCAAAACGCCTACTGGCTCACAATGGCTGCTGGCCCTGTGCACCAACTGGCAGCCCTTTGTGCCTCCTGGCACTGCTGCTAACTGGCTCTGGTTCTCTGTGTTCCCCACTTCCAATTCCAGAAAGAAGGGCCCTGGCCAGCCCCACACATGTGACTGGTCTGGACCACACTGTGGCTGCCTATGGAGATGCTCCGGTGCCCCCATCCCATCCAGTCCCTCAGAGACGTGTGCAGGTACAGCGCACCGCAGTGGACTAAAGGGCAAGGCCACCCCCCCAACACACACACACACACACACACAAACAAAATAGGTACAGCCATGTGCTAATCCCTAGAATCTTTGATCATGGTCTCATTTGGGGATCATGGTCTCAGATCTTGAGATGGGATCATCCTGAATAGTTAGGGTGGATGCTAAGTCCAATAGCAAACGGGACACACAGAGAAGATGACAGACACAGAGCAGGCCCTGCAAAGGTCCAGGTAGAGGGGATAAGTATGCAGCCACCAGCCAAAGAGGACCTGAAGTCACCAGAAGTTGGAAGAGGTGAGGAAGGCCTCCTGCCCCCTCCAGAACCTCCAAAGGACCAGGGTCCCATCTGCACCTTGATTCCAGGCTCCAGCCTGCCAGAACTGTAAGAGAATATGCTTGTAAGTGAAGTCATTTTGTTGCTTTTGTAAAAGTAAATAGCATCGTATTTGTTGCTTTAACCATTCTAAGTATAAAATTCAGTGGGTTAATTATGTTCACAATACTGTGTACCCAGCACCCATGTCTGTTCCCAACTCATCATCGCTCGTGTAAACTGTGTACCTATTAAACAACAATTCCTCCTCCCTCCTCTCATCCCCTGGTAATATCTATGCTACTTTGTGTCTCCATAATTTGACTACTCTAGTTCCCTCATCTGCATGGAATCATACAATATTTGTTCTGTGTCTGATTTATTTCACAGTCCATCTGTGTTTTGCATAGATCAACATTTTATTCCCTTTTTATAGCTCAATAATATTTCATTGTGTTTATGCCACATTCTGTTTAAGTATTTTGAAGAACCACAAAACTTTTTCACAGCATTTATATTATTTTTATATTGCCAGCAGGAATGCATAAGGGACCCAATTTCTCAATCCACTTATTACTTTCTTGTTTTGTTGTTGGTTTGCTTTATTTTAAAAAATTGTGTCTAGGGCCTCATGCATGCTAGGCAAATGCTCTACAGCTGAGATATACCCTCAGTTCCCCCCTTCCGTCTTTATAGCAGCTCTAATAGCTGCGGGGTGATGTCTCATCCTGGTTTTGGCCTGCATTTCCCTGATGATTAATGATGTTGAGCATTGTTTCATGTGCTTAGCCATTTGGGTATCTTCTTTGGGAAAATGTCTATTCAAGCCTTTAGCCTGTTTATTAATTAGGTTGTTGGGGTTTAGTCCATTGTTCATGTCTATTTTTCTAAGTCATTAAGTTTGTTACAGCAGCCCCAGGGTGCTCATGCATTGCTCAAAGCTCAGCATGGGGGGCAGCAGGGTCCCCTCTTGGGAAGATTCCTTGAGCAGAGAAGCCACTGCGTCAAGCTACCCCGACACAGACCTTGCTCACCATCCATTGGGTGAAGCCTGCAGCTCCATCCTGCCAAGGCTAGAAACACACAAACCAAGAGTCCTGGAGTCTTGGTCTCTCTCCCCTCAGCATTCATGCACAGCTTCTTCAAGAGACTGAGAAGTAAGACAAAGATGCAAGACAGAGCAGCAGTCTGAGAGAGCGCTGGCAGATTGCAGGAAGTATTGCTTTGCGGTCTGTTTGTCTCCAAAGGATGCAAAGACTTGAATGTTTTCACAGGCTATGGCAAGATCCAGGGGCAGGGAGGGAGGTGAAGAATCACACTCTTGGCGCCAAGCATATCACCTCCTGTTCTTGAGAATCAGAGAACCGTGGGAGGTGAGGACAGAGAGGGACCTTGGAGTTTTGTCCCTTCCCTTGAAGATGAAGACGAGAGGGCTGCAGCTGTTGGCGCCTACCATCCAGTCTGTCCTGCCCCATGTGTCCAACACACCGTGATGTGCTCTCTAAAAAGACAACTATTTTTAAACTGCCTTAATTCATCTCTCAACAAGTCTGCGCTCCTAGGCCTTTACCCTTCTTCCCTGCACGCAGTGGCTTGTGAGGCCCTTGTCATTGCCAAATGCAACCCAACAGCCAGGCCAGCCCATGTGATTGAGTGGCTTAGGGAACAAAGCCCTATACACTGGGCTGGGACCCTAGCAGCAGCCTGGCTTCGCCTCTGGGTGTCCCTCTTCCCCAGCGGGGAATTCCAGGGCCTTAGTCTCCCAGTGTTCCTCTTCCTACCCAGTTCTGCATTAGACTCTGGCGATGAGGAGCAGTTGCCAAGGAGAAACCATGTCTGGAAAGACCTCAGTGGAGTGACACTAGCCCAGGGCCTCAGGCTTGGATCAAGTGGAGCAGCCACCCAACCCAGACCTGGTGGACAGATGGAGCAGGTCTGCCCGTGACCATGGGGAGGTGGGTGAAGGTCAGCTCCCTTCTGGACCCTCCTCTAAGCACCTGTCTCACCCGGCCATCCTATCTCTTCCTCCTACACTGGGCTCCCTTCCTGAGTTAGAAGCAGTCACAGCCCCACGGGCTCCTAGCATCCTGCTGATGAGTCGGGACAGGGCAGGGCCAGGAGCGGACACTCACCCTGGTCATGGTCCCTCTTTGGTCAAGGCCAGGCCAGGCTTGGGGGGAACAAAGGCTACATGTACCCTACTCCATGTCTCATGACATCAGCTCCTCAGAGTTCTCCAAGCCAATCTCTTCACTCAAGGAAATCAGGAGTCAGAGAGGTGAGGCGGGAGTCAGAGGCAGCACAGCTGCGCATGAGCCCAGAGCTCCCCGCCAGCAGCCTTTCCCGGCCGGCCGGGCAGCCCTGGCTCCCAGACCCTGCCTCCCCCAGCCGGCTCCTCACATATGATTCCAATCACCGAGGGCTTGGCCCGCGCCCAGCGCCTGTGAGCATATCCCGCCTTGGTCCCTGGCCAAGTTTCCATCACAGGAGAAAAATGAAAAGGTTCAAGGGATACATATTAATCCCAATGCACAGCGGGAGATGTGGGATGAGAGGGAGAAGGCCAGCGCCATCTCTCGGGCAGAGCTCCCCACACCCACCTGGAGGCACAAGGCCTGTGGGCAGGAGCAGGCAGGCTGTTTCGTGGTAGAAAATTTGTCACGGACAAGGCCCAAGGCGGAACTCAGGACAAAACAGCCAGGGTCCCCCAGAAGTCCCCTCCTTCAGCTCTTGTCCTGAGCCAACATCACCATCTCCTGTGGGCACGTGAGTTGGTGACACAGAGCACCTGGGCATTGCCTGCGACTCTTCTGCCACCACTCAGTGGCCACCTCTGTCCTACCTTGTTGCATAGCCCTGGTTGTATCCCAGATTCCTCTGCAGCTGCTGACCTGTGCCCCTAAGCCAACAGTTCACATCCTCAAGGAGTCCCCAGTCCTGCCTCTCCAAAGGGAAGGCTCCTTCTCGCTCCCTAACTTGGAACATTCCTGAGAGACAACACTTCTTGAAGCCTACTCACTCCCAGCAGCCCCAGTCTGCAGGCTGTGCCCAGTGAATGTGCTCAGCTACTGCTTGGGGGCCACGGAGCAGCTGGGATGGATGATGAATGTTTTCTATCACAAAGGTACTGATAAAACTTTTCCATTTTTTAAAAGGGCTTAGCGAAGCCATTGTTTGCCATCTGCTTTAGGGAAAAGGAGTTAGCAGTTTGCAGGAACACCACTAACACCATAGGGCGTGCCTAAAATCCAATGGAGAGCCAGGACAGTGATTTGTGATTCTAATTCCAGCACTGTGGGAAGCTGAGGCAGGAGGATCACAAATTCAATCCTAACCTAGGCAACTTAGCAATTTTGCAAGAACCTATTTCAAAATTTAAAAAATAAGAAATATGAATGGCAAATAAATACATGAAAAAATGTTCATTATCATTGGTCATTAGAGAAATGCAAATTAAAACCACACTGAGATTCCATCTCACTCCAGAAAGAATGGCCAGGACCAAAAAAACTACCAACAACAAATGCTGGAGATGCTGTGGGGAAAAAGGAACTCTTCTGCACTGTCAGTGGGAGTGTAGACTGGTGCAACCACTGTGGAAGTCAATGTGGAGGTTCCTCAACAAGGTGGGATTGGAAGTCCCATTCGACCCAGCTATTCCACTCGTAGGCATATTCCCAGAAGAACTGAAAACATCATAACACAGTGATATATTTGCACCCATGTTTATAGCAGCACAATTTGTAATAGCCAGATCTTGAAAACAACCTAAGTGCCCATCAACTGAGGAATGGATAAAAAAATTATGGTACTTTTATACAATGGAGTACTGCTCAGCTATAAAGAATGATCACATTGAGATATTTATAAATAAGTGGATGCAACTTGAATCCATACTCATAAGTGAAATAAATCAAACTCACATGTATAAATACCGTATAGTCTCCCTAGTGTAAGAAATAGTAAGAGTACAGAAGATTTTATGGTAATCATCATTCACCATTATATTGCTTTGAAGCCTTATGTTTTCATTCATTGGTTGGAATGGTTTTATTCTGTTTTGTTTGCTCTTAATATATGTGATGGTATGAATAGTTACTTTGAAGAAAAGATAACATGGCATCCATTGTTGATTTAATATCATCTTGCTCTGAAGTCCTACCATGCTTTTGTTTTTCTATTTCCATTGGTTCTATCATGTCGTGTCTTATTGGATTTTTAATATGTATGATAGTATAAACAAATTTGTTATGGAAAATGAGATAATATAGTAGCCATTGTTCATTTTTGGTTATTTGGTTCAGAATGCCTTGCAATACTTTCATTCTCTTCAGTGGTTTTATTCTATTTTGTTATGTTTGACATTATTGTGTGTAAAGCTAAGCTCAACTATTTCAAAGAAAGAGACATTATGATAGCTACTGTTAATATCCAATTGTCTTGTTGTGAAGTGCTGTGTTGCTTACATTGTTCTGTTCTGATCTGCTTAGATCTGTCCTCTTTTGTTTTATTCTCTTTAAAATAAAAAATTTTTTTAATTTAAAAAAATTTTAAAAATAATGAAAAGGGCTAGGGATGTAGCTGAGTGTGAAGGCCCTGGGGCTAATCCCCAGCACTACACCAAAACTCAAACAAACAACAAACCCCTATGGAGGATATCAGCCATCATTAAATATCAGCTCTCAGGTGCAGAGAGCTATAGCCCCACAGGCATATGAAGACATCTTGATTCCTGATGTCCCTGAGGAAATGAGGTCCATCCAGATAAACAGGATTATTTACAACAGCTTCTAGCCCAGCTGAGGTCTGAGGTTGGCCCAAGGGCTGCAGGCAGGCATCTGAGCAATGGGGTGAGCTCCAGAGCACAGCTTCTCATGGACCTGAGGATTTAGGGGTTGTTCCAGGCCAACAGCTGGAGCTTGAAAGTGGCCAGAGTTTTGTCAGGGACTTTTCTTCGAGCAGGTGTGCCCTGGGGAAATGCCTTTGAATCCTGGGCATTGTCTCATCTCCTATCTCCTCAGGAGCCCAAGCTAAGCAGTTCTTTGCTCTTTCAAAGAACTGAAGAAAGGGAGAGAGATTTTTTTTCAGGACTAATTGTAAAAACCGTAAGGCTGGAAAGATATGGAGAGACCATCTGTCTCCCAGCCCTGCCTTCCCTAGGCACACCCAGTTCCCAGGGGCTGGTGTTGATCACAGTCATACTGGGGACCCCGACTCCATCTCAAGGCACTTCCACCCCCAGGTCACACATCCATGTGGCTAGGGTTAAAGTCCATGCGCTATGCTCCACTCTCATGGGAATGGGGATGTGGCTAAGAGTCTAGACGAGATGGTGATTTGGGTCCTTCTGGAGTTCTGGGGAAAGCAGGCTGAGGGCTTGCTCTCTTTCTCACCCGGCACCCAGGAGGGCTGCCTCAGTAGCACCCACCACTGGGCGCTGTCTTCCTGAGGAGCCAGCCCTCTTGTGACCAAGCAAGACCCAGTGAATGTCCTGCCCTTTCTAATCTAAAGCCAATGTGCTGGTGGGGGGATTCTGGGGACAAGAGAGCCACTCATTCCTTCCCGCATTTATCAAAACCTCCAAGTCCCCAAGACGAGGCCAAGGATTCTGGGGAGCAGGGAACAGGCAGCAGTTGACAGAGCGGCTCTGACCAGCTGTGAGCCCGGCCGCCAGGCCCCAGGTTTAACTGGCCCTTGCTGCAAACCTCTCCCAGCTCTGCCAGCTGCTCACAGGCTCAACTGCTCAAGATGACATTTTCTAAACACTGGAGCGGAGATAAGCAGCAGACACGAAGGCAGGAGAAGCTGGGAAGCTCTGGAAAGGGAGCTAGAGTCCCTGCAGAGAGCAGGCTGAAGTACTGGGCCCTGTCAGAGTTAGGGCAGACACACACTCAGGCACCTCTCACCTGGCTTCACACAGCAGCTAGAGCCTAACCCCTCAGCTGGGCCAGTCACCCCCTGGTCAGAACAGGTGCTGCTCTAAATGGTTCAGTGCAGGCATAAGCCATAGGCCCCAGTTACTCCTGCACTCTGCCCAGAGAGGGAAAAGGGCAGGGTAACCCATCCACTGAGCTTAATGAAGCCCTGGGCACTACCGTAGCCAGGCTGAGGTTTCGTGGTACTCAGTAAATATCCATAAAAAGAATGATATGCAAAGCTAGGCATGGTGGTTCATGCCTGTAATCCCAGGACTTTAGAAGGCTGAAGCAGGAGAATTGCAACTGTTAGCCCAGCCTGGGCAACTTAGTGACCTAGAAAGACCCTGTCTCAAAATAAAAAAAGGGATGGGAATGTAGCTCAGTGCAAAGGTCCTAAATTCAGTCCTCAGTATTGTTGCGGGGAGGAGTGCGGTAGGATGGAATCTCAGCATCATTTTAGGATAGAATCTCAGCATCGTTTTAATATGTATTTCTCTAACGGCCAGTGATGCTGAACATTTTCATGTGTCTATTGGTCATTTCTTTTTCTGTGAAGTATCTATTCATTTCAATTACCCATTTTTTGATTCGGTCTTTTATTTTAGGGGATTTAATTCTTTGGAGTTCTTTACGTATTCTAGATATTAGTTCTCTGTCTGAGCAGTAACTAGGAAACATTTTTTCCCATTTGGTAATTCATCTCCTCACTCTGTTGATTCTTTTTCTGTGTAGAAGCTTTTTAATGTGATATGACCCATTTGTTGATTCTTGGTTCTATTTCCTGCTCAACTGGGGTTCAAGTCAGAAAGTCCTTGCCTATGCCTATGACTTCAAAAGTTTTACCTATTTTATCTTCCAGCAGGTTAAGTGTTTCTGCTTTAACCTTTAGCCCCTTGATTTTTATTTTAGTTTAATACACAGTGAGAGATGCAGGTCTGGTCTAGATTCAGTTTTCTGCCTATGAATAACCAGTTTTCCCAGGACCATTTATTTAAAAGGCTATCTTTCCTCCGTATATGTTTCTGACCCTTTTAAAGAGCAAAGTAAAAATAGACAATAGGAAGTAGGGAGATAGATCTTTCTAAAAAAGAGAGTGGGGAGGGAGGGAGAAAAACAGAGATCAGGAAGGAGTTAGGCCGAGTTTGCATAGGGATCAATTCCTCAGAAGGAATGTAAACACTATGTACTGTAAACGCATCCTAATAAAAATTAAAAATAAAATCAGAATCCAATTTCCACCCAAAGAAAATGTGACCCAGGTCTTGCTAAGCCAGGCGGCTTCTCTCTCCTCATCTTGCACCCAGCCCCCACAGTGGCCCCACTGCCACACAGCCTGGCCAGCGAAGGCACGCAGGCAGGATGCCAGGGCTTCGGCTTGGCTGTGAGCCACTGCTTTTGCAAGAGGAGGAAGTGAGGGTCTAGCTCAGCCCACCTGGGAGGTGGGCAGGGGTGGTCAACACAGCTGTCCACTTCCCTCCGCTGGCCTTCCCTGGGCAGGATCCTGTTAGCAGCACTGTGATGGAGCAGGCGTAGCAGAGGACTGCCGTCCTGGGGGTAACGGAAGATAATTCCTGGCCCCTCTCACTGTCCACCCAGGGTCTTCTGTTCTGGTTTAGCCTCAGGCTGAGACGTTGCCGTGAGAAACTGCTGCAGCTGGCATGGGTAGGAAACTCCTTGCAACTTCTGGCTCCAGCACTTACCCACTTTTTCCTCCAGATGCAGGGCCCAGGGGCCCAGGGTTTCATGCTCTTATTCAGTCTGAAACAGCACTGCTGTTGGGAGGAAGGGGAAGGGAGGGGAAAATAAAAGGACTTAAACTGTGTCATGTTCTTGTACAAATTTCCCATGATGAGTGTAATCTTTATGTACTTTGCATATGTGATAATAAAAAGTAGAAGGAGCCAGGTGTGATGGTGCACGCCTATAATCCCAGCACTCAGGAGGCTGAGGCGGGAGGATTGCCTCAAGTTTGAAGAAGGCCTGGGCTACACAGTGAGTTTAGGAGCCTATACAGAGAGACCCTGTCCTTCCTCCCAGCAAAAAAGTAAAAGGAACAACACTGGGCAGTAGAGATACGATGCAAGCCAAGAACGCATCACATACGCAACTTAATATTTTCTAGTAGTCACATCTCGCAAAAAGTATAAAAAAGAAACTGAACTGGTCTCAACCATATATTTTATTCAACCTGATATACCTAGTAATCAATGAATCTGATCATTTCAATCCTTAATGCATATAAAAACGACTGAGATATTTGCCACGTTTTTCGTAGTGCGGTGTCGGCTTCCAAGAGCTGCTGTGTAACTCCTCACCACTAGCGGTAGGGGAGCTACCGAGATTTAGCATCTCGCGGCCTGGAGGCTGAAGTCGGAAGTTAAGGCGTGGGCCCGGCCTTGCCCTCCCTGAAGGACCCCTCCGTGCCTCAGCCTGGAATCTGGTGGCTGCGGGCATCCAGGGACCCGGTGGCTTGTGCCCCGTCACACAAGGCTCCGTGCTCTTCCTGCTGTGGGTGTCTCTGAGTCTCCAGGTAGCCAGGATATCAGCCATCGGGTTCACACCCCACCCCACTCCAGTAAGATCTCATCTTCACTAATTACACCCGCCAAAATCCTACTTCCAAACAAGGCCACTGTCTGAGTGACAGAGGCAGCTCAGCCAGGTACAATGCCAAGTTCGGGTTTATTCTGTGGGTAAAGGCCCCTCGTCCATCTGATTTTTGGCTCCTAACATTCTATTGCTGTCATTTTCTTTCTTCTAGTGTCTTTGTTCCCTTATTTTCATTCTGTGGCCCTCGGAGTGAGACCAGAGGAAAAAGAAATAAGGGAGATGAATCTAACAACACATGGTATTTAACCCAAAGTATCCAAAATAGTATTTTTTCCAATGTGTAATCCATATAGAAAATCATCAGTGAGGCATTTTTATTTTTATATTCCTGTAGGTCTCCTTATTTTTTTATTTATTTATTTTTTTTCACTACTAGAGATTGAGCCTGGGGCTTTTGCATTGAGCTAAACTCTCAGCCCTTTCTGTTTCTTTTCTTTTTTCAGAGAGGGTCTCACAAAGTCACTAAATTGCCCGGGCTGGGTTTGAACTTTTGAACTTTGGGTCCTCCTGCTTTTCAAAGTTGCCACCAATGCCCAGTGCAAAATCCTTACGTCTAACCCTTATAGCACACCCCGATTCAGACTGGCCACTGCCAAAGTGTTCAACAGCAAAAGTGGCCAATGGCCACCTTAATGGACAGCACAGCTCATGAAGTTAGAAGCATGGTGAGCTCTCCAGGGGTGCTGGGAATGGCCAGTGGGCCCCAGGAGTCGGCATTCACCAGGCGCTTCACCACATACAGCCCCGTGTATGACCCCTCCTGGACACTGAGGTATGGGAGAGATGCTCCTCTCCGGGCTGGACAGAGGGCATCTGCCAGCGCTGCTGTATCCACCCAGCAGGAAGCTTCACTCATTCCCAAGGAAACTGGCAAGCACTTGGCTGCTCTCAGCTGTGCCGCCTTGGAGGCAGTTCTCGGGGCACCGTCCTGGGCATCTGCATTCAGAGGAAGGGACTGTCTTCACTGAGATTGGACAACAACTGCGTGAGGCACTGTGTCCCCAACAGAGACAGGGCCACCTGGGGACAGGGGCAGCCAGCCTCCTTGTGCCCTTGGTGTGAGGGGTGTGGCCCTTGCCTGGCAGTCAGCCCTTTCCTACACCTCCCTTGCTTCCTGCACCTCGGGTCCCCTCCTGTCTCTTTTCGGGATGACTTAGGCTCTGCCTGCTTTGATTTCTGTGTGAATTTCATGTCCAAATTCTCAAGGAACAACTTCATCCCTCCAGGAAACAGCCTCCCATGGCCTGCTCCCTTGACATATTCTCTATCCTCTGGACCTTTTTCCACATCCTCTGTGTTTTCCTTTAAAAAAAAAAAATCAAAAAATTAGCAGCACCCAGCCACAAAGCCAGATCCCAGACATGTCGCATCCACCTCTGGGGCTCTGGGATGTGTGTGTAGGGGAGTCACAGCCCTGACTCAGGCTATGCTTGTTGGGGGTGGGATAGGAGTATCCCCCAGTGGTCCTCAGGGCTCAGTGTGAGTGTTCCTGAGCCGGGAGCAGGAAGACAGATAGTCCCTGCACTTTGGGTCAGAATGAAGGAGTGAACCCAGGGAGGAGGACTATGCAGTCCCTTAAAATGACAGTGTCCTCTCTCTCTCTCTCTCTCTCTCTCTCTCTCTCTCTCTCTCTCTCTCTCACAGACTTTTTTCCGCAATGCACAGACCTCACAGAAAGTGACTCAGCCTTACATAAGAGACAGGAATCTGAGGGGGACCAGAAGCATGATGATTCATTGCCTTGAAATCTCCAGTGGGTTACACATGTTTTCTTAAATGATTTTTTTTAAAAAATGTGTCTTCAATGGTTGCCAGAAAATGGACTCGGGAGGCAGATTGGGGTGCAGATACCGTGTCAGAGCAGGGAAGACCATCTGTGCGGACAGTGGGGAGCAAAGGACAGGGCCGTCAGGTCCACCTCAAAGTCCAGGAAAAAAGCATCTTCAAGGAAAGACTGAAGTTGTCACCATACCCAGAACCCAGGCAAACTTTGTCCCAGGCTATTGTCATTCGTCTGGCCGATTCACGATTCATCTCCCCTGAAAATAATTCACTGTTAAAATCATCCATATCACCATTTCCCTCTACCTCTGAAGAAAGTATTAAGTATTTGTATTCTGTGTGACTCCATATGCTTGTGCATTAATAAGCCTGTACGTCTTTCTCCTTTTACTCCATCTGTGATCAACTTGTATCAGCAAACTCAACTATTTAACTTTCCTGTCAGGCACAGTGGTGCACTCTTGTCACCTCAGCTCTCTGAGAGGCTAAGGTAGGAGGATCACAAATTTAAACCCAGCCTAAACAACTTGGTGTCTCAAAAATAAAAAAATACAATAAAAAGGCTGAGATATATAGCTCAGCACAAAGACCTCAAATCTAATGCCTGATACTGCAACACAAAATGAAATAAACTTCTAAACTTCAGGGGATGGAGGGGAAGTTCCCTTCATCCCTACGCCTCATCCATCCACCCTGCTTGCTGGTTGGCTCTCATATTTGTATCAGCAATTTCCAAAGGGTTATCAAACAGACCATCTTTGATAATTCCACCCTCTCATTTATTCGGGCTCTTAGGGCAACATTTCCTAAAGTCTAGTCCATGAATTTCAAGTTCCATGTGATGTTCAATGATGTTACATTTCTTAAAAACCTAATCAACTTTGGAAACTATTGGAATTTTAAGATGAATATATTATTTCATGCCTGATTTTAAGATGTCCTTAGAAGAAGGCCACATGGCGTGTCGGGGCCCAGACTTCAGGAAACCCTGCCTGGGCAGGACTCCAAAGCCTCCCCTCCCAGGGGTGCCAGCCTCTAGCATGCAGGCACCGCATGTGTCCTCATGCATGGTCACCATGTTGGACGCCTAAGAACCACTCATAGAAAGGAGCAACTCTAACTTGCAGGCACCTTGCTGGGCACAGAGGCCTGCTTCCATCCCAGCTGAGGCCTAGACCCCTAGTGCTGAGCTCTCTCCCTACGTGATGGGTGCCCCGTCCACAGTGGGTTCCCGGTGAGATGTGGGCACATTATCCTCCCTCTCTTTAAGCGTTATGAGCTCAAGAAAAAATATCCTCCTCGGCAATCAACTGTGTGCTATGTGAAATCCTGCTTCATCATTCTTTAACAATAGATAACAACTGAGATCTGGGAAATGAAGAAAAATTGGTCTGTTTGATGGAGAACAAATGCTGCAAATAGACACAGAGGTGTGATTGGGTAAATACAGGGATGCAGCAGGATGCATGGAAAGATGTATTAACAGGTGCAAAAGAGGCCATGGTGCAGAGAGGAGCACTTATTACTTCCCAAGGCAGTGGCAGTGTCCCAAGAGAGCCTCTGCTGGGGCGTGGGAAGCCCCCGCAGATGGCCTGGATGGGCAGGAAGGAAACACAGTGGGAGACGCCTCCTGACTTGCAGATTCCAAAAGAAATGGCAGGAACATGAGAAGCAGGGCCTCCAGCTGGGGTCCTGGTGTCTAATTGTTTAGTTACCAGTACGAAGGGGTGGCAGGGGAGGCCGCTCAGGCACAGCAACATCTCAGGGTGGTGACCACACTGTTTTAAGTCATGTGCCATCTTGTCACAGGAGCTCATCCCCATCTCTACCCTCAGGCCTTCAGTAAGTGACCAGGGCAAAGTTTCCCTGCAGGGAGCTGAACCAGCTGGGGCTCTCACCCCACCCCCAGGTCCCAAAGAGCTTTGGGTCAGTCACCTGCAGAAAACAGCTCTCTCCACACAGGTATCCGGAGCAGAGGTGAATGAAGGGACTGTTTAGAGGCGCGGGTAAGCTGAGAGGAATGCAGGAGTCTGCAGGCCCCGCTGGTGACACTGAACACCTTACTCCACTGAGGGAGGGGAAAGAAAGAAGGCTGTGGGGCTGAACTGTGCTCCCCAAATCCAGTCACTGAAGCCTTGATCCCCAGTGCATTCCAAGGTGTCCATATTTGGAGATGGAGCCCCACAAAGGGGATTCAGTTAAACAAGTGGGGGCCTACTTTAATCTGACTGGTGTCCTTATAAGAAAAGGAAATCTGGACTAGCGCTGGTGGCACACACCTGTAATCACAGCACTCAGGAGGCTGAGGCAGGAGTTCAAGGCCAGCCTGAACTATATAGCAAGACCCTGTATAAAAAGAAGAAGAGGAGAAGTAGGGGAGAGGAGGGGGAAATCTGGACACACAGAGGCACCAGGCTTGCACATGCACATGCACACACACACACACATACAGAGGTAGGCAGAAGACAGCCACCTGCAAGTCAGAACAGGGGCCACAGAAGAAACCAAACCTGTGAGATATTAATCTCGGGTTTCCAGATTCTCAAGTGGGAACTTGAGAAGATGTCTGTGACTCTGGTGCTCTGTTCTGGGGGTACAGGCACAAAGGAGGCCCCCACCTGGCCTCCTTCCTCCTCGCAGTCTCAGGCTGGCGCCCCCTGTTGGCCACATCCCACCAAATCCAGAGGATAAGGGAGTAAGTGGGGAGGGATCTCCTCCAAAGTCCAGAGTCCAGAGATCTGGAGAAGGCAGGAGGGGCAGACAGAGGGTGTCAGAAGCATAATGCATGGTGGGAAGGGCCAGAGATGCTCCTGACCCCGGGGTTATCAGGACACAGGATGGTGTGACTGGAACAGGGTACCACTCAGACTAAGCTTAGAATCAGACAGGAAAAAAGACAATGGTTGGTAAGATTGTGGCTGGGAACTTCTCCCCCCCCAAAAAAAACTTTTTTTTACCAATATGGTTATAATGTTTTAGACTAAAAAGAGATAATTGAAAGGTAGACTTTGGCAGGATATTAAAGATTGAACCTGGGGCCTTCACACTGAACTATATCCCTAACCTTCTTCTTTCTGTCTTTTTTTTTTTAATTTTGAGACAAGATGTCACAAAATAACTAAGTTGCCCAGGCTGAACTGGAACTTGTGATTCTTATGCCTCAGCCTGCATTACAGGCAGGCACCGCCATGCCTGGCTCAGAGGCAGATTTACTAGAGCTCACTCTGGCTTGGACAGAGGCTGTCAGGTTAGAAGGGCGGTGAGAAGACAGGTGGCTCCCTGGGAATGTTTCCGGTGTAGCAAAAGAGCACTGCCCAGGCCTCCTGCACACACCGGCCCCCAGGTCCCCTGGTGGTAAAGGATAGACCAAGAGCAGGACCTTGTCGGGTTTGACAGGCAGTGTCCCGAGGCCTGGACTTCATCTAGTGTGGGAGCAGCACTCAGGGCACAGTTTGAAAAGGAACCGATGCTGGGGTGAGACAAGCAAGGACCAAGGCTGCCCGCCCAAGGCCCCTCCTCTGCATATCTCGGGCCGTCCCTAAAACTCGCCCCAGCCAGCTGCTCCCTGCCCATCCTCGCCTTGGTCTTCCAGACTTAGGAGGAGAAGCATGTTGTCCCCGGGCAGGGCCAGATGAAAATGTACTTGTCCCTTGCACACAATTGTTGTGGGGACAATACTAAGCTGCCCCCAAACTTCCTGAAGCCCGGGGAGCCCATCAAGGTGAAACCCTGACACGGGACCGCTGACTTCCAGTATCAAATCCAGCATCAAATCAAAACTTCCTGAAGCCCGGGGGGCCCATCAAGGTGAAACCCTGACACGGGACCGCTGACTTCCAGCATCAAATCATACGCAGCTATTGCCCATGGGAAGGGTGTGGGGACCTCAACACCGCTCAGCACAGAGGCTGGGACACACCTGGGAGATACCCCAGTTCTGGAGCTGGGCAACATGAGCCCTTGATAACTCGCCCCAAGAACTGGGCACCTGCTGCATAGGTGCCAGGTGCCTGTGCTCTCCCAGGACCACGACCGCTGCGCTCTGTCACTGTGCCGGCCCCATGCTCTATCATGTAAATGAGGAAAATGGGACACAGAGGGTGGGGTAAGTAACCTCTGGTTTCACAACTGACCATGGTGCTGGACCTCAGCAGACCCCAGGGGGTATTCTCTGGATCTCTGGTCTCTTTCCCTCTGCCCACAGGAAGTGAGATCAATGCCCATGAGCAAAAAACCCTCTTGAGCCAGGCATGGTGATGCACACCTGTAATCTCTAGCACTTGGGAGGCTGAAGCAGGACACTCACTGTGAGTCCGAGCCCAGCCTGGGCTACAAAGTGAGTTTAAGACCAGCCTGAACCACATCTCGAGACTGCCTCAAAAAAAATTTTAAAAGCCTTCATGAGAACCGCAGGACTGGTCATGTGACAGCCCAAAGAGCCCCCTGCCTCTTCCTGGCCACCTCAGGCTGATAAGCTGGTTCCACATTGAGCAGATCTTCCTGTTTACCTCACTGAAAGGGCTCCTGCAGCCCTGCCTGCCCTACAGGATCAACCTGCAGACGCTGCCTGGGCCTCACAGAGCTCCGAGGAGGAGTTACTGTGGGGAGCAGTAGAGACAGTCCATTTCTGAACACTTTGGCCTCCAGGATTTATTTATTTATTTATTTATTTATTTATTTATTTATTTATTTTAGTATTAGAGCTCGAACCCAGGACCTTTACCCTGAGCTACATTCCCAGTCATTAAAAAAAAAAAAAAATTGTTGTTTTTTGAGACAAGGCCTGATTAATCCCTAATTTCCTCGGACTGGGCTCAAGCTTGTAATTCTCTTGCCTCAGCCTTCCAGAGTGCTAGAATTACAAGCACACACTGCCACACCCGAGTCGACCTCTAGGATCTTAACTAAAGTCCACTTGTTTAGGACACATTGGTCAAACGCAAGACACAAGCTGGGCATCCTCTGGGACAGAATGGCACTTCTCTCTGGCCATCTTGGCCCCTTTCCTGGCATCTCAGACCTAGACAAGGGACAGCATGTCAATGCCCCAACTGTCTGGCTTGAGGGGGGACAGGAGGTTTTTAATCTTCCTCTTCTGGAGCCCAGAAAGTGCCCCATCTTAGTCAGATCCTCATTACGCAGCTATTGCCCCAGGGAAGGAGCTGAGTGAGGAGGTCACAGAGGGGACAGCGCCTCCATTGTCCCTTGATGGAAAGCAGGAGATTGCCAAGCAGCAGCAGGAGTTTTCAGTCCTCATCTTGTATACATTCAGGAAGCCCTAGATGTCCCAAGGCAAAGCCACACAGCAGCTGCCCAGTAACTCATCAGCACTGTCTGGCACAAGCCTGTATGCACACTCTCTCCTGAGCCTGACTCTGGCACCCGTAAAACAAGCTGAGGGGCATTTACCCAACAGGCACTGCCCACGACCCTTTTATGTCTGCCCAAGACAGGAACAAACGCACCACAAGGAGCCCACCAGAGGACGGTTTGTGTCTGGAGGGTGAAGCGGTTGTTATTTGAACTCCCTCATCTTGCCCTCTGAGGAGGCTTTTGAACCCTGAGAGGGAAATACTTGTCATACAGAAAGTTAAGAGAATGACTCATCAGGCACCATGCGAGCCAGCTAGGGGACTCTCTTAAACGGGAGACAGAAAATGTTTTTCCAACCTGGTTTTTTTTTGGTGAAGCAAGAAGCAATAGGGATACGTGTAACTGTAATTAATAGAAAAACGGATTCAAAGTGGCCTACACAATAAGGAGACTATTATCTCACTTGAGAAACTGCAAAGCAGGCAGCTCTATCCTGAGGAGCCGGGCACTTTCCCCCTGCCTGTCCCTCATCCCTGCTGACATGGGCTTCAGGCTTGTTGCTCTCTCCATGGACAGCATCCGGAGCTCATGAGAGGCCGTCTCCTCCTGAGACGAGATGCCTTCACCTCAGCGGCCTGCTGTGGGCTGGTGTCACACGCCCTCATAGGCTCCTGTGCTGCAGATTTGGTCTCCAGGGTGGCTCTACTGGAGCAGAGACTTGGAGAGATGGGGCCTGTGAGAAGGTGACAGGCTGTTTGGAGCACTGCCCTCAGAAGGGATTGATAAAGTTCTCAGGGGACCCCAGTTAGTTCCTGAAAAGGGGCTCGCTGTTAAAAAAAAAACAACCACAATGACGACAACACAGCATCCCTGTCTGACCCAGGGATCTCTTCCCTCTATGGTGACGCCATCAGCCATGCGGTTATCACCAAACACACCCAAGCAGATGGGTCTGCCCAGTCTTGGAGGTTCAGCCTCCAGGTTGTGAGCCAAATAAACCTCTTAATAAA
Organism: Hydrochoerus hydrochaeris; assembly: GCA_004027455.1. Taxonomy (NCBI): domain Eukaryota; kingdom Metazoa; phylum Chordata; class Mammalia; order Rodentia; family Hydrochaeridae; genus Hydrochoerus; species Hydrochoerus hydrochaeris. The sequence continues at coordinate 152,187 of PVLA01003787.1, read as the reverse complement.
ACGTAGTATCTAAATGGGGATTGGTGGTGCATACCTGTAATCCCAACACTCTGGGAGGCTTAGGCAGGAGACTGGCAAGTTCAAGGCCAGCTTGGGCAACTTAGTCTTAGTCAGGCAGAACTTAGTGATGAGACCTTGTCTCAAAATTAAACATAAAAATAGCTGGACATGTAGCTCAGTGCAAAGGCCCTGGGTTCAATTCTTATGACTGTCAAAATAAATAGTGTCCAATCTCAGATATCTTTTAATAGCAACAGAAAACATCTATACACATTCCCTTACAGACTTCCTCTTACATCTCATTTGCTAAAATGAGGTCGTAGGTCCATGCCTAAGCCAACCCCAGATAAGAGGACTGGGCCACTCTGGTTTAAACTGATCAGAATCTAACGTCAAAGGCTGGGGCCTGCCTCTGCTGGGCTGCTACCCAGGGCTTCCGAAGGTGAGGCCTGCAGTAAGTCGTGATGCCTGTTTGACTGAGGCCCCTGGATTAACTCACAAAAGGCACCAACCCTAACTTGGGGCATTTTCCTTCTGTAGTTTACCAAAGGGCACAGAGCTCCAAGGGGCAGAACTCAAAGCCAGAAAGGGAACAGGAGCCTAAAGATAGACTGGGCTTGATTAACCATTGACTCCAGGAGGGGCTTCTTCCTCTGGGGACTGGTGGTTTTGTCAGGCTGAAAGTGAAGGACACGCTGATGGCCTCCCACACTTCAACGGGACCCCACGGGTCCCACTCTGCCAGCCTCCAGCCAGCACGGCTGTCACATCGCGGCTGCAGTTTCCTTCCTCTTCTTGTGCAGAGTAACTCCCCAAAGTGTGATGGCCTTTTCTCTGGCTACATTTGATTTGTGGCTGTGATCACACCCTTCTCCTCCCAGTCTAAGTGCCCTCAGGTGGCTTCTGCAGGTCAGTGAGCACCGACACAGCTACCTGGATGCCTGGTGTGTCCATTAGGAGGACCCTCCCTCCACTCTCAGAGGAGCCAACCCCTCCCTACCTCACATGCTGGATGGGGAGGACCCCCGGATGTGTCACTGGGCAAAGGCTTAACGGTCCCTTTTGGCAGAGATCCCCACGACAAGGATTCCAACTTGAAGCACAGAGCTGCCAGAGGCCACATCAGCTTACCACCCCCAATTCACCGCTGCCTGTTTTTGCTACCCCTTCCCAAGATAATCACTCCATAGCTGCTGTCTCTGGGTTACTCTTGAATAAGTTTCTTACCTCTCTGTGTCCCGTGTTCCTTTTGTACAATGGGGATAATGATAATGCCCTCCCTAAAGCGTCTACAGCAGAATACTTTGTGGATAAGGGGTGGCTTATAGATCAAGCATCTCTTCCAGTTCTGGGGCTGGAAGTTGGGGATGACCACATGGACAGGTGCTGGTGAGAGTCCTCTTGCAGGCTGGAGACAGTGGATCTCCTCTTGTGTCCTTACAAGGAGGGAAGGGGACAAGGAGAGGACCCTGGCCTCTTTTAATCCACTGACAAGAGCTACACCTTCAGGACCCAAGCATCTCTCAAAGGCCCCACCTCTGAACACCATCACCTGGGGAGCCAGGGTCACTACATATAAATTTGGGGGTGACACAGACATTCAGTCCATAATAGATAGTATTTACCCCATAGAACCATTGTATTAAGATTAAAGGAGATGGGGATTGAGCTCAGCAGCACAAGCACTTGCCCAGCAAGTGTGAGGTCATGAGTTCCATCCCTGGTTACCCACACACACCCCCAAAAAAAAGAAAGAAAGAAAAAGATTAAAGGCCTTAGCTGGGCAACTCACATATCATGTGCTCGCTCTATGTGTTGGTTTTGTTTCTTTTTTCTTTCTCTTCTCTCTTTTCTTCCTTTCTTTTTCTTTTTTTTTTCTGATGATGGGAATTGAACATAGGGCTTTGTGCACCCATCACTGAACTACATTCCAGCTTTATTTTTTCTATTTATTTATCTATGTATTTGTCTTATTTATTTTTCTCTCATTCCTGAGACCAAATATCCTATCCCCAAAGTTAAAAGGTGAAAGGTTTATTTAACTCACAGTTTGTAGAGGTTTCTGTCCGTAATCGGGTGATTCTAAGGCAGGGTGGCATTGCAAAGGAGAAATAGTTCATGGCGAGCAGAAGGCAGCAAAGTAATATAGGACAACCACAGCTCTTTCTTTCTATCTTATTCAGGCTTCTCTGGGTGGGTAGCACTCACAGCCATAAGCCTAGTGTCCTTGATCCTAGGACTACAACATGAATCAATTCCAGTGTGACACACTCTAGATCCAGCCACCTCTGAAAAAGCCCTACCTATGAGTGCATGAGACTTTGGTGGAGGGGCATCTAGACACAAGCCATAACAGTATTTATTCATTTTATTTATTTTTGAGTCAGCTTTTTGCTAAGTCACTACGTTGGAGTCCTCAAACTTGTAATACTCCTCGCTCGGCCTCCCACGGTGCCAGGAACACAGCTGTGCACCATCTCGTTTCTCGTCTAATCTGAGTGACCACAGCTGCACACTGAGCACTGAACGCCCACTAAGTTAGTACACAGTCGCCTCTACCCAGGGACTCGGTGACCCTCAAAGGTAGCTGCCTGTCTTGCCGCCAGGAAGGGGGAGAAAGGACATTGCGACCCACATCTGAGCCCAGAGCTCATGCTTTTTTACCACACCAACTACTTGCAAATGCACTACGCCTGAATAATACTGTTTGATGGAATTTGGGGAGATGAGGGTTACCCTGAGAGGTAGACACCCAAAGGGACCTCACACTTAGAGCCCAATGCTGTCATTCCAGAGGTCAGCAGAAAGGACAGTAAGGACCAGCAGAACCCTCGCCACTCCCACAGCCGTGACTCAGGTTGTCTGCTTCCTGGTTCTCTGCAGAGATTTAGGAACCTGCTGTAAGTGACTGGCGCAAGGGTTACCTCGTGAAAGCAGGCCACGGGACATAGAGAAAGAAAGAAAAAAAAGAAAAGAAGAAGGGGGAAAGCCTAGCACGCTAGGGAAGGTGCTGGTGGATCTTCACCAGGAGAAAAGCTCTCTCTGCTCTTCCCTCGCACCTCCTGGCCAACTCGAGGACACTGACTGGCTGCTGTGTGGGCGGGAGGTCACACAGCCCCTCGCTAACCGTGCCAGGGCCAGGCCTGGCTCTGGCTCCTTGGTCCTCTTTCTCTTGCCGTATCAGAGAGGAGAGGCCCAGGGGCTGCTCCCTCTTGAGCAGGTGCTTCTCTGGGGGTGGCCCTCTCCCTACTCTGTTCAAGCAGCTGAAGACACCTCTCTCTTGCACCTTCTTCCCCACCGAACCTGCTCAGGTACAGACCTATAGTCCTGAGTCTGTTCCCTGGCAGGCCACCTACTTCCTGCGGCTGCCCCTTTTGCTCAGCTGAGGCCCGAGCATGGCCTGAGGAGAGAGAAGTCTTCAGTCCAAGGCTCTGAGACACGGCTAGTGGTCCAGGGCCACCTCCCAGGTGTGGAGTCAAAACCCCAGCTAGTAGTAGCAAGCTTCCCTTTGCCTTGTGTCAGCTCTCCGGGTAACGGGGTTACGCCTGGGAATCATGCGTGTACTCCTCCACCCTCTGATCTCATATCCACCCATCCAGGGCCATCTCAGTCTCCCTGAGATAGCCATGGTGGCAGCCCTGCTAGAGAAAAGAAGGGAAGGGAAGCAGTGGGTTGTGTGTCCTTGGTTCCTGGGAATTTGTCATCAAAAGGCCTGTGTATTTCCTTGACTCAGAAGTACTTAATTAGTAAAGAGGACAAGTCCAAGGAAAACAGAGACACATGGAGCTGGGAGCCAGCTATGGGAGGAGGAGGCTGAGGCTGAGTCTTGGGCCCGTGGAGCTAACAAAGCCCCAGCCCTGAGCTCAGCTCCTCTGCTAACCTACACTGCAAGAGCTGGCAGTGCCCTGGGCAGCCGTGCAGGGGCCAGAAGTAACTCCTGGCAAACCATCCTGTGCTGCACGAAAGACAGAGCCCAGATGCAGACCTCTGGTCTTCAGGGGAAGGTAGGAGGGCAGCCAAAGCCAGACTGGGGATGCGAACGACCGTGGGAGCCCGACTACACGTCCGTGACGGGTGACTGGGTGAGTGGGGACTGGGCTTGCAGGGACAGCAAGGGGAGAGCCGGCCCCAGGACACTGTGTGCTCAGGAAGCAGCAGTTCCTGTCCTGAGACCTGGCTTCTCGCCTCCCACAGACTTCCTGACTCTGATCCTGTGCTGTCACAGCCTGTGCCCTGTCTACGTGGAGGAGACAGGAGGCTGCTCACCTGGCTGAGACCTACTGGCGCTGGCCCAGTGTGAGTGATGCTACCCTATGCCGAGGAGGCGCAGGGGCTGTTCCAGAGTGCAGATGACTCACAGAGGTGGGGAAAGAGGCCACCTCTGGTGAGACGGCACCTGCTGCACAGGGATAGGAACTGGGATTCACAGGGAGTCATGAGCTGCCTGGGGGTGGTGGGGCAGGGATTCAGTTCTTTGGGACCTAGTTTCCTTTCCTGTAAACAAACATGGTGGCTCTCAGAGCCCCTTGTGACTTCACAGCGTGGGTGCAGAATTGTACTTTTGAAGTGGTTGGTGCCCATCAATAGCCTGAGCAGATTCCTGCCCCGGCTCCTGTGAGGGCATCCTGTGCCCTCCCCCGGACGTCAAGGCCCCCCCGGACGTCAAGGCCACCCTGAGCAGAGAATGCCTGCACTTCTCCTTCTGAATTATGTTCAACTCCACAAACACTGGCTGAGCCATCTGTGAGCCTGGCCCTGTGCTGGGCATGGCTGTTCTCAAAGCACTTCTCTCCAGAGAGTCTTACTGTAGGAGAGGAGACAGACAATAAAACCCACTGGAAAGGGGGTAAGAGAACAGCTCGATTCTCAGGGGACAATTTGCCCATTAGCCAAGGAGGTCTGGGTATTTTGTTGTTGTTGTTGTTGTTGTTGTTGTTGTTTGTTTGTTTCAAGATAGAGTCTTGCTATGAAGTCCAGGCTGGCCTTAAATGCACTGTGTAGCCCAGGCTGGTCTCGAACTCTCAGCAACTTCCTGCCTCAGCCTCCCAAGTGCTAGGATTACAGGTGTGTGCCACCACACGGGGCAGGGGTCAGATTTTCCAGAGGAACTGGTTTTGAAGCTGGTTTTTAAAGGATAGATAGGAGTTCAAGATGGACGAGGCCTGAGAACCCTCCGAGCAGAGAGAATAGAATGTGCAAAGGCACAAAGATGAGAAACTGTGCAGCGTAAGCAGAACCACCAGGTTGTGAAGTAGGATGAAGAGGACAGGAATGCTGGGGAGGAGGCCGAGCTCTGAGTCAAAGGAAGCCGCACGGCTTCCCTGACCACATGTGCTTCCTCCTAGTACCATCCCGATCCACTGTGACCCCCAGTGTCCCCAACCTGAGTACCAAACACCCTCCCCTTCTGGTGTCAAAACCTTGCCTCCTTCCTCCACCTCAGAGGCCAGCAATTTCATTTCCCTACAAGACACAGGACACGGAGGACCTGTGAGAGGTGCAAGATGCCCTCCAGAGGCCCCTCAGTTTTCACCCCTTTCAGTCCTGTGGCTCCTCCTGCCCTAGGGTCTCCCTTTAATCCTGTGACTCTCAACAGGGGGGACTCTGCCCAAGTCCTGAGGCGTCTGCTTGCCGTGGCGGGACACATCTCCAATGCACCAACGCACGGGACAGCTCCCCGCAGGAGGGGACCCTCAGCCCCAAATGTCAGCCATACTGGCAAAGCTGAGACTATCCAGGCCCCTGCAAGCAGGGCAAGGTCAGTCCTGGAGCCAGCTCTGGGCCTGCCTTGTCCAGCGCACTAAGGCCCTCTGGGACGCAGTGGCAGCCTGGTCCTGAAGGAGGTCCCTCCAAGGCCAGAACCTGCCAGAGCCCCCACACTAGGCGCTGTCCCACGCTTTCCTCTTTGGAATTTACAGGTCGTCCAGAGCCCTCTGACTCTGTCCTGGGCGCCAGAGAACATCAGGAGCAGCCCCACACCCACTTCCTCCCACTCATCCAGGGGGTTTCAGCAGTTTGCTGCACCTCCAGGACATGGCTCTGCCCCACCCAGCTCCACCTTTATGTTCCCAAGGGCCAGCCGTCTTTCCTGTTCTTTCAGCTGCGGCCCTGTGCCACGTGAAGAGCCCTCTCTCCCTCCTCCCTCCTTCCCTCTCTCCTTCCGCTCCTGTCCTGTCCACCCCTGAGCCCCCTGGGCTTGTTCTGCCACCTCCCCACCTTGGACCCCCTGCTCTCTGCCCAGCAAACCTCCCTCACCTGCTTTTCTGTCCCCAGTGCTGTGACCCAGATCCCAGAGTCCCCAGCGTGCCCAGTAGCTCTCTGTGAATTCCTGACTTGGTGGCTCTAGTTGGTCCTGTCCATGAGCTGGGCTGTCCAGGTTAAACCAAGTGGCTTCCTCTTTGCTCTGTGACCTGAAGGGAGTTTTTTCCCCTCTCTGGACCCAGCACCAGCTGTAGAACAGGCACTGAAACTAGTTGTGGTGGGAACAGCGCCATGGTTACCTTACACCCTCCCTGCTTTGACCTGGAGCTCTGGAGTCCTGACCTCGACCCGCCTGGGGGCCTACTCGGGTGACCCCAGACCGGCACCCCGACTCCTCCCAAGCTGTGTGGGCAGACAGGGTGGGCACCGTTCTGCAGACAGAAACCGAGGCCGTCCACACCCCCGCCCTGCGGAAGTCCCCACACGCAGTTCCTGCTCCAGCTCTGCAGCAAGGGGAGTGCGGCCCTGCCCGGTCAACAGAGGGATCACAGAGCTCACCACAGCAGCCTGTGCTCCTGTGAATGTCCCCTCTGCCCTGCCCACATCCCCAGTCCCTGCAGCAGCTGAGCCCCAAGCCAGCTCCCACGAGGGCGAGGGCGGAGGTTTGCGAGCCTCACCATGGGGCAGAGGGCTGGGCCAGGGCTCTGGTCGTGGTGTCCTCGCTGTGTCCTTAGTCTGTCCCTGTGTGTCTGAACCCACGTACCTCACTGCAGGTCCAGCTGCCCCCCAAGTCCTCCCCGGGCTCCAGAGCCGCGCTTCATCCCTTACGCCGCCGCCCCCCCCCGAATGGGCCCCTCTGCCGCCACCAGGAGGCGCTGCGCCACCAGCAGCGTCGGGCTCTCCCTCTGCACCCCGCCCCACCTCACCCTCCCTCGCAGCCCCGCCGCTCTTACTATTCAGCAAAGGGTTCCTGGAAGTCAGGTAGGGCTGGTCTAAGGCTCCTCTGTGGGCCGCCGGGTCGGGCCCGGGAGGGCCGGGAAGCCCTCTAACCCCTGGCACCAGACTCCTCCACCGCCCTCTGCCTAGGATAAACAATAGGCAACAGGAATGGCCGGGGGTGGGGGGCCCCTATGTCCCATGATCAGAGATAAGAACTGCACACCCCGGCAGTCTGACACAAGGCACACGGGCCTCCCTCGCCTTCCCTTCCCGACTCCTCTCAGGGCTCGGCCGGGGGACGACGTGTGCAGGCCCTCAGTTGCGCTTTTGCTGACTGAGCCACCTAGGACTGGTCCTCCTCTGTCTCTTTCTAGTTGCTTCTGGAGATGGACAGATACGGGGCCCCTAGAAGGAGAGGAAAGTCACTGAGGGTCAGACAGCCTGGCCCCAAGAGCTGGGCCGTCTCTGCTATGCCCCCTTTCTGATCTGGGTGATATGTGAAGGCGGCCAGCAGAATTTCCATCTCTCTTGGCCAAAGTCCAGTGCCTCCTTTCTCCTGTCCCCATCACCGAAGAGAGAAGAATTAGGAGGAGATGTGAGCACAGAATCACTAGGGCCACCAGACCTAATCCTTCCAGATCTACTTTGCCTCTGATCTCATCCTCCTGTCCAGATTCAGATCTGACGCTGGGCTGTCCCTTAAGGCTGACCTCTAACTTCACCTCCTCCAGGAAGCCGGTCACGATGCCATCTCTCTTCTCAGAATTCTTGAGGCTCAGAGATCCATGCCAGAGACCTGCCCCGTTTCATGTCCTCCGGTGGAGTGCAGGAGTTGGTAGAGCTGTCTGCAAGCACGCTGGTCCTCCTCCCTGGACACTTGGAAGGGATTACTTCCCATCCACTGAAGGTTAAGTGGGGTCATGTGAGTTCCTTTGCATGAAAATGAGTATTTCTTCCAAGTAGACACCTGTAAAGTCAATACAGATCCTCCTTGACTGAGGAAGAGGTTATGTCCCACTAGATCCTTTGTAGCCTGAAAATATTGTAAGTCAAAACCATGCTTGATACACTGAACCTACCCAGCCCACAGCGCACCACTACGCTGTCAAGTGTCACGGCTCCCTTTAGGATCAGTCGGCTGACAGCTGTGGTCACTGGAGTTAGGTTGGTACCATGTATCACTGCCCAGGAAGAGAACCACATTTCAAGTAGTTTCTCACAGATATGCATTGCTCTAGCTCACTGTAAATTTGAAAAATCCTAAATAAAACCATGGTAAATTGGAGACTATCCGTCTATACTCTCCTGTGACAACTGTCTGATTCCAAACAATGGCTCCAGACTCCTGGACCTATGAGCACCCCTGAAAATCTGTTGCGGATAAGTTACTGCAACCAAAAAGTAAACCTTTTAATTTCAAATGACCAAGATTTTTGGAGCTGCTTGTCACTGTAGCATAACAGAGTCTCTCCTAGTTGATACATTGTGTGTGAGCAACTGTGTCCCTGGATGAGTTGGAGACGCAAAGTCCGCAATGCCTTCTCATCTTCTTTCAATTTATAGAACCTTTTGGTCTTCACCTGCTAACACTGGTAAGAAGTACTGTCTTTCCCCCCTAGAGTTCCTGTTGCTAAACATTCCAGGCCCTGGTCTTCTTGTTCCTACACTTGCTGCATGAATAGATGCCTTCCACGCCAACCACTAGCGGCTCTGGATGGACTTGCCTAGCTGCTGGTGGTCAGCTCATCTGAGTAACTGCAGGCCAGAGGCTCTTCAAAGCACATAGAGCACACCCTGCAGCTACCCTGGGCCATGGGCTTTGTGTCCGGGCGGCCCTGAACTCCGAGCCTTGCAGGTCTTTCTTAAATAATAGACACCACCTGAGGACACAGTCCCTTCAGCTGCGCAGCTGGGCAACCCCACATCTTTCATCTTCCTCTATGCATCCCAGAAATCTCCCAGGGATTTTTCTCCTGTGCCTCCGGATGTCAGTCCAAGCACCACTGGATTCATTCTCAGTCATTTCAAGCCCAGAGAAAAAGTTCATGAGCAGGTCTTGACTTTCCCCCAAAGGCCACAGTCTCGGGATACAAATGTGACTCCACAGCACCACCCCTGCAAGCAACCATCAGGCTGCTTTTGTAGATGCCATGGCAGAGGGTGACACAGGTCCACTTGCCCTTGGGCTGGAGCCCAGGTGGAGGAATGATCAGCATGCCAGTCAGCCTTGCCCAGAACCATGGTGGCTGCTTACCAGAATGTTGAAGCCCACTCTAAAATATACCAACATCTTCTCCAAACAGGCCCCCCATCTTCTCCCCAGCCCCACCACGGGAAGGTATGGATTTTAAGACTCCTCTAGGTGTAGCCACATGTGAAATTCAGCCCCACCCCGTTCCCCAGAACCCTGGCCTCCCTGACCTGCAGCATCTTCTCAGGGTTCCCAGGAAAGTGAGAGGAACCCTGGAGGCAGGGAAGGAATCTCAGGGTTGGAAGCAATTTTCCCAGACACAAGGGGAGGGGATCTGCCTCCCACATGGACCACAGGAACCTGGCTCTGATCCCCAGCCCTGAAGCCCAAGCCAGGGGAGGAGGAAGATGAGAGAGACCCGGAGGGGACAAAGGTGACATCAGTGACTTAGCAATGCCTCTGTGCCAAATGTAGCCCCATCAGGCCTAGGCCTTTTTTTTTTTTTTTTAACCTTGTAACTGGAAATTTCTGTTCCCCACAGAATATTCCTCATCCCTAACCCTCTAATCTCACTTTGCACAATCACAGATTCCTGAAGAGAAGCCAGGAAGTTGGATTTGGGGGAAACATCCCTGTTCCGCATGCCTGGGCGGAGGGCTGAGTTGAAATATATGCTCCGTAAATCTGTCCATGAAACAAGTTCCCAGCATCACCCATTTCACAGACTGGTGAGTTTCTCTGGGACCCTCCCCCCCCCTCCTAAATGAATAAGCTGCTCTCGCTGGGTTGCAGGGGGTGGAGGCTGGGCTGGGGAGAGCCTCCACCCCCAGGATGTGAAGGGACAATGAGACATTTGCCTTTGCAGCAGGACCTCAGGACCCACAGGCCTGTGAGTCACAGGCAGTGAGTCACCTGCACTGTGTGACAATCCTTGCAGACACTTTCCCATCTCATGCTGGGGATGTAAGCCGCACTGGGGCCCCACCCAGGGCATGCAGGGCAGCGCGCGTACTGGAGGTTACTATCTCCTCACGTGTTAGGGTAGAAATGACTGCCCTGCCATCACAAGCTGCGTCTGCAGGACACGGGACTGAGCAGGCATGGGCTGCAGGCTAGAATCATCCCTTTGCAGCGCCAGTGGGGATTTGGGGCCAGGTCTCTCCAACAATTAGCTCGTTACAGCCATGGAAACTTTGGAGCCTGGAGCACGCCCTGCCCCCTCCCTCCAACTTAGGGCCAGGAGTAGGAATGAGGCACAGAAAATGGGAACTGGGATAAGATTCCAGCCCCTCCCCAATGGTCCTCCTGGCCAGTGACTGTGAGAAGTGGGGTCCCCAAGGCCATTCCCTTCCCTCTGTGGGCCAGGAGACAGCTGTGTAAGAGAGCAAAGCCACTGCCCACAGAGCCCTTGGGGTCACTTTCCTCTCTCCCTCCCAGCCACTCATGTGGAGGCTGGTTGTCTGTTCCCCAAGGTAGAGCTCCTGAAGAACGTGACATGCAATGGGGACTCTGCCCACTCGGCACAGTGGTGGCACAGAAAGGTGCTCCTACAGACCCGACGAGTCCTGATGGCAGGGGCCTTCTCAGGAGCTCACCTGGTCCCTTCTGGCTGCTGTACAGCTAGGGTAAAGAGCTGTGTGTCACCTTGGCTCCTGCTTCTGTGGAAGCCTGAACCCCTTGGCTTACTGGGGTAAGAAAGGCTCCCCTGTCCTGGGTAAATTCAGGCAGGAGGTATTCTGTGTTCAGATCCATTGATATGGTGCTCTGTGGAGGGGGGGGTGTGTGCTGCCATTAAAGTGGCTTGTTTCTCCCCGATTGGTTTTGGGTGTTTGAGTACCACCCCAGGGTCCTCTGTAGCTGGCTTAAGAGGCCTTAGTAAGGAACTGAGGATGTTTTTTAAGCCAGGGAAAACAGCCTCAGAAACCTTCCAGAACATTTTCTGTCCAAATATGGGCATATATACATTCTTACAAATATGTAATCTCAAGGAAGAAAACAAGTCAGCATCTCCCGAGAATCAGCCATGCTGGAACTTGGGGAACCAACCAAGAAAGCAACGAGCCAGACTTCCTGGTAAGTGGCCTGAGGTGTAGTCGCATCAGGGAGAGAACAAATCAGTGTCTCCTGTGAGCCTACGGAGCCCAGGCTGAGAATTAAAGGTCCTACGTCTTCCCCCACCCCCGGCCGGCAACCGGATGGTTTTAAGGTCAGCCAGAGCTGATTGCAACTAAGGTACATTAAGCAACTAAATGCTTGTATTGTTTGGTTGACTATGATGACCTGGGGCCAGAGGTCTGAGCGTCTCTTGGGAGGATGACCCTAGGCAATATTGCAAATATGGGGGATTTCTATCTTCTCTTTGAAGGCAAATATTGTTCTCACTGTTTTGCTTTGTTCTGACTAATTCTTTTGCTCTATTCTATATTCTTTTTTTGGTTGGTTTTATAGTGTTCTGTGTTTCATTTGATTTTGCTATACCTGATGGAATGGACAACTATTGTGAAGAAAATAAGATACACTATGGTAGCTATTATTGTTATCCTGGTATCCTGCTCTGAAGCTCTGTACCTATTTCACTGCATGGCCTTAATTGGCTTTGTTCTATCTTGTTTTGTTGTATTTTACTATCTTTAAAATAAAAAATGTATGAAATCTCAACTGGGCAGGATAGTGCACAACTATAATTCCAGCACTCAGGAGACTGAAGCAGGAGAATCACTGTGAGTTAAAGGCCAGCCTGAACTATCCTGTCGACAAAAGAAAAAAAAGGAAGAGGCAGAGGAAGAGTAGGAGAAGGAGGAAATGTCGCTGTACATTCCTCTATTTGGTGCTTGGAGCCTGTGATTTTTTTTTTTTTTTTTTTTTGCATGTGTCTTTTTGAGACAGGGCCTCACTATGTGGTTCAGGCTGGCCTTGGACTCACTTTGTAGCCCAGGCTGGTCTCAAATTTGCAACAATCTGCCTGCCTCAGCCTCCTGAGTGCTGGGATTACAGGAGTGCCCCACCATGCCCAGCTCTTTTGTTTTGTTTTTTGTGGAGTCTGTGATTTTTTTAGCTCGGAAACATATCACAAACTTCCAGCTTTGCATCACTGAGACCTACTGGCTGCTGTTCCCTCACCTTTGCTCTGGGCTGTCTCTGCAGAAGCCGTGTCAGAGTTAGATGGAGACATGAGCTCATCTGTCATGTTTGCTTTGAAAGCAGTGCATGAGGTTCCAGGGGGTTAGCTCAGCAGTGTAAGTGCCTGCTTGGCAAACACGAAGTCGTGAGTTCGATCCCTGGCACAAAAAAAAGCAGCGCATGAATGAACATCACTGTGTGCACCTTGACCGAGCTTCCCGCAGCTCAGTTACAGGAGCATGACTGAGCTAAAGTGGAGGCATTGGGGCTGTTTTTAAAATTTCTTGGCACAGAATTCATCACTGCTCTCCAGGAAAAAATTGCGCCAATGAAACTCCCCACCTCCGGCGGCCAATGGGAATGCATCCTCCACCCACCCACACGCCCTCACCAGTGCCGGCTTCACAGAACTCGCAAATGCTTTTCAAAGAGTCACTTCATCAGTTGTAAGAAATAAATGTTCCCTCTGCTGCTTAAAATATGGCTTCATGGGACAAAGTGCTTGGGAGGTGCTGGCAACTCCCAGCAGCTTAGATCACCTGTCAGTCACCTACACGCTTGCTCTCACTCAATCCTATAAGGAAGAGTCATGGTTCCCTATTTACAGATGAGCAAGTATGTTCAGAAAAGTTGGCTAACTTGCCCTGGGTCCCACAGGTAGGAAGTGTCCAGAGTCAGGTTTCAACTCCAGGTCTGAGGCCGAGACGCTGATGTCCCCCAGTCCCAGGAAAAGGGCTTAACCCCAAGATATACAAGACATACAGCCCCCTTCCCAGGCAGGATGCAGAAAGCTGGTTCATTCCCAACTCTTCCTTCTCTTCTACACCCTGGGGCGCAGCAGGGATAAGCAGTGATAGAAGGGGACACACACCTAGAACTCTAGGGGTTTGGCTGGGTCATCTGGCCTGAATATCCATCTTACATCCTCTTGCAGTCTTTGACTGGGACCATGACTTAAATCCCTGGGGGCACTAGCATGGAGCTCATGAAGTTGATAATGACTATGACACAGAAGCTAAAAGCCTCAGTTACCCTTGTTGACAAGAGTGTGGGACATTTTTATGAAGAGAGAAGTTTTTGTCTCGTGAATTGCACTTCTGAGAAACCAGCAGGTGCTGGCTGGTGACCATGGTTACAATTTCTACAGGCAGAGGCAGTCTCCACTGCCCTGAGCAGAGAGGATGGTCACCACAGCTGGCATGGCACCAGACTATTAAACCCCAGGAAAAGGATGGTCACCACAGTGGGTGGCCGGAGCAGGAAGGGTCCAAGTTCAGGTAAATACTGGCTGCTCATTGGGAGCAACCTGGGCTGCACCCTGAGAGGTTCTGAGGTGATTAGGAGAGGTGAATCCTGCACTCTGGTAGTTCTCAAAGCTCCCAGGTGATTCTACCCACAGCAATAGTGACAGAGAAAAAGCCCTTCCTATCCCCTGTCAATCAATCAAAGAGTAAGCTCTAACACGTGCAGACTGGTAAGCAACCAGAAACAGGACACCCCTTCAGCCCAAGCTGCTGAGCTTCACTCCCCATGGGCAATAGAGACCCAGGGTGCAGAATGTGGTGCCCTGGGGAGCAACAGAAAGACTTGATCCAAGCCTAGAGACCCAGGAGCCACCTTGGGGATTTGCTTTCTGTTCATTGCTCTCAGCTTGGCTCCACTGAGGTGAGACCACTGACCCAGCAAACCAGCTTTGGGTCTTGCTTTCTTTCTGGTACCTTTCTTTCTCCTCCACTTGTGCCCTTGCTGGGCTCCGAGCACTGGTCCTAATTGTCCTTAGAACAGCCAGTCTGCTGGAGGCCTCTCACAGCTACTGTCCACAGGGCCTACGGCCTTTGTCTTGCTCTTCTGCTGAGCAGCAAAACTCTGAGGGCATTGGACCCGCCCCCCAAGGTCCCTATTAATTCCACTTGCAGATGTGTATAGACCACCTCAGTCCTGTGTTGAGCACCAGCACTGAGATGAGAAAGTAAACCAGGCTCTGCCCTCAGCCTCTATGACACAGCTGTCAGAGCAGTGATGAGATGTGATAAAAATCTATTTCTATTGCATGCAACGCCTCACACTCTCACCCAGTGTAAACGTCTTCCCTCTTCTCTCTCAGTCAGATCAGGCCAGAGTTGTCATGAACTATGTGTCCTTCGGTGCTCAGGGGTGCTTGGTGCTCAACACTGACAGTCTTGGAAGATGCCGTGTGCTCTTTCCTGTGGCTGGGGATGCCGGCCTGCAGCTCCTTCTTAAAACTGACAGGACAGGGGAAAGCCTATTGCTCACACAATATTCAAAGCTCTGTGGTATTTTGTTGTTTGTACCATTGTTTTCCAATAAAAGCATCAAAAGATATGAATTGTTATCAAAGCACATCTTTTTTATACTTTTTTTTATTCTATGTATGTACATAATTATATATGCATGCGTTTTACAATGCTGGGCCTCCCACATGCAAAGTATTTTCTTTATCCCCTGAGAGCTACATCCCTAACCTGCGTCTCTATTTATTGCTCACCTAGTGCTTCAGCAGTTATATATAGTAGCCCCCCTCATCTAGGAGAAGACATTCCAAGACCTCCATGCATGTCTAACCTGTAGATTGTACAGTTTGAAAGCTCTACTGCTTTTTCCTGTGATAAAGTTTAATTTATAAATTAGACACAGTGATTAGCAACACTAAAATGAGACAATTGTAACAATGTTCTGCCACCAAAGTTAAGTGAGTGTGGTGTGTGTCTCTCTGACAAAATGTCTCTTGTACTTTCTCCCCTTGCCTTAAAAGAAGCACTTCGCAGTACCTCCTTAGTACATCCAAATTTCTAGCATCACTGCTCTAGTGCTGCGGAGCCATAAATGGGCAAAGCAAGGACAAACTGGGCACAAACATTTTGACACTGTGACGAATCAGTTGGGGGCTGCAGTGCAACCCATGGACACAGTGTGGAGACTCTGGCGTGATTCATGTCTCAGGAGCAGAACTGTGTGAGATTTCCCTGCATTACTCAGAAGCACAAAATCTAAGACTAAGGAACTGTTTAATCCTGGAATTTCATATATTGGGTAACTGAAATTGCTGAAAGCAGAACCATAGATAAAGGCAAACTACTACACATTTAGTGTACAGTCATTCATAAAATCCAGAAAAGCTCTCCTTGTTCATTAACAAATCCTTAACGAGTATCTTCTGCATGCCAGGAGTGGTTCTGAGCACTACAAATGCATTAGAAAATACATTAGACACAGACCCTGGTTCTCCTGAGTGTCAGAGAAACTCATCTCTATGATGCTATGTGATGCAGAAAGATAAAAAGAAATTAAGTCACAGTAACCTGGTTACATGGTTCACGGTTTAGTATGCTATTCCAGGAATCAGTACTGTATATAGTTTATTGTGACTATTGTCCTGTATCAATGAAAAAAATTTTTGAACCCAGGGAGTGCTGGGCTACAAACCTCAGCCCTTTGTATTTTATTTTGTTGTCCAGGTTGACCTCCAACTTCTGATCCTCCTTGCTCAGCTTTTCAAATAGCTGGGTTTACAGGTGTGTTCCACCATACCCAGCCTCGACAAATATTTTTTTTATTTTGTTTTTGCAGCACTGGGGATCAAACCCAGGGCCTTGTTTATGCTAGGCATGTGCCATGGCATAGAGATACACCCTCAGCCTCTTCAACAAACATTTTTGGACAAACTGATTTTAGTATTTCAAAGTCTGGATCCATCATAAATATCTCAATCACTCCAGTGTCATGGGATGTTGGGGATATAAAAAGTTGGGGACATAGGGATTTTGAATTGTAGTGGCAAATGCAGCCTAATGGCACCCACATCTTGGGAAGGGAAGGCAATGACCAATTCTACCTTTTAGAAAGGTCCAAGGCTGAGGGCATCAACTTTCCATTTGAAGAGAGGACTTTGTCCTCCTTGGTGCTAAAGGCTGAGCCTGTATCACCTTCTTAATGGGCCAGCTGAGTTGGGCTCACATTTGCTTTCTTTAACCGCAGCCAAGCTGCTGCTGAATCTCAACCACATTCCGGCTTTGGAAAGGGCTGGTGCATGGTTTGAGTTGGGAGAGGTTTTTTCCTTCCTTTTAATCAGTTCACACATCAATAAGCAGCTTGGGCAATAAAGTTCATACTTGAAGAAACCAAAGACTAAATCGCCATCTGCATTCACACCCAGGGTGGACAAAGGTCTTGGCTCTCAAGAATTTGGTGTTTGTCTTGGAGGAACCTGGGCACAAGAGGCAGCCAAGGGAACAAGAAAGAGATGCTGTGTGCAGCTCACACTGCCACCGCCCCACCCCAGAGCCACCGTGGAGGCCACCTGTGTGCACGGTCAGGGCTGCGCTCCGAGAAAACAGCTCTGTGCAGCGAGGCTGGGGCCAGTCCCAGCCGGCCCAGCACTGCCCTTCGTGTGCTTAGGTAAGCAATCCCACTGGCCCGGCCATCCTGATATCCTGCAAGACCCCTCAGGCTCGTCACTGACCTCAAGTGCTTCCCTTGTGGGTGTTTAATTTTCCCAGATGAATAAGCTTTGGTTTGGAACCTTGTTGGGTTTGGGAATTTGGTTTAACACCACCCACCAATCCAGGCCTCTGCTTTCTTGAGAAGGAACAGGCCGGAGCGGAGCAGCAAGTCTTGTTCCTGCCTCACTTAAGAGTCATGACCTTACTGTGAGCAAATCATGGGTCTTGGCTTCCTAAGCTGAAAACTGCAGAGTGCAGCATCTGCTGTGTGAGGTTATTACCGTGTTAGATAGAGCTGCTTACACTGTATCAGCTTCCTCAAAAGTGACTAGCAGCGTTGCTGGTAAATGCAGATTATCCACATGGAGATTGGAATTGCATCAGGAAACGTTCATTACATTTGATTCTCGCCCTGGCAAGTTCCCAAGAAAATAGCATTTTGGGAACCTAGGGAGCACAAGGGTCAACAGCAAACACATAGAACCTGGCATGAGCTTCCTCACACTCAGTGATTTATTCTATCTCTATGAAGGGAGAAATGGAATTATTTCCTTTTGGATGGAAAGATGGAGGCTCAGAGTGTTTTCACGAATAACCTCAAGGTCATCCACAAGGACAAACCATAATACTGGAAAATAAATCATGACTGTGTGCACTGACCGAAGGAAGGAAGGAAAGGAGAACAGAAAGAAGGAGGGAGGAAGAGAGGGAGAGGAGAAGCAGGGAGGAAGCCCTGATTTGCAGAATTTGCCAATCACTCTGGTGTAAATACTTGCCCAGTGGCTGGTTTCCCATTAGCCGGCCAGAGCTGCTTCAGCACCCTACTGGATGAGGAGTATCAGATGCAGATTCACGTGTGCAAGCTCCAGGTAAAGATCTCTTCCTAAGCTCATGCCTGCAAGGCTCCCCACTAAGCAAAGAATCCCCTTGCACCAGAAAGGGACAAGGCTGGCTACAGACCTACCTTCAAGACCCTCTGGGATGGAGTTGCTCTGAGGACCAGCATTCCAGCTACCTGGACTGGGCCCGTCTCCTCTGATCTCAGAAGTCAGAGGACTTGCTTAGAGATGTGGGACTATGTGTGCCCCAGAACTCATGTACCACCCAGCCCTCCCCCATCCAGATGAGGGGTCCAATCAAAGCCTCTCCCACTGCCATCTCCGATACACAGTGGAGGAGCACATCCCAGGAGATAAAAGACAGCACTCTGGTTCACCTGAGCCAGAATTCTGGCTGTGGCCTCTGAGCCTTTGGGCTGTGATGGAAAGAAAGCACATGACTGTATGATGGCCCTGTCTTACGTGCCTTCCTTACAATGTTCTTCACCAAATCTAAGGCTTCACTGAGTGTAAACCACATGGTCGTTTTATTAACCACCAACAAAAGAAAAGCGTTGTCAAATTCAAAGACGTTAAATTCAAGATAGTACATTTTAGAAGCCGTGAAATATGATACAGCTGGGCATATATACATTTCCATATCTCTCGGTTTCCCAACAGTTCAAGGCATTAAATATTCCTCAAGGTTGAGTCTCAATCCTATTCACTGCTGTCCTCAGAGATCTGGCAGACTTGGCTGAGTGACAAAAGCCTCACACATAGCCGTGAAATCCCACCCCGATTAGCCATCCACAGCTGTGCCAGGCTCCGGCCTGTGCGCTTCCCACTTCATGTTAAAAGTGCAAAGTGCAGGTTAAGCCCACTTTGCAGAGGAGACAACTGAGGCTCCCAGAGGCCAGGGAACTAGTGAACCTCATGTCTGAGACTCTCATCTCCATTCACACAGGGCCCCCTTGGAGGCCTTCACACAAGTTCACCTATGAATTCCACAGCACCTGCAGAACCCCTGTGTTGTCTGATAATGTTGTCTTCTCCCTTCTCCTCGGCTGTGGAGTGTGCAGCACAGTGCTAGCAAGAGGGTTTCTCAGCGCTGACCGCGGAGGGCTTGCTGGGATCACACCTTACAGCTGCGTTTCTGAGGGAAAGGCCAAGAGCCAAGCCTGACGGGGCCCTCCAGTCCCTCCCTGGGGGTCTGGCTTTCCAAATCCAAGTGTGTCCTATCGAGTGCTGTGCTGTTCCTCTGTGCATCCCACACACATGGCCTCGTTTCCTAGACACTGGGCCTCAGGAGAGAAAATCTGAACTCTCCTGGGATCAGAGGCAACCAGGCTGGCCATGGGAGCAGCATTTGCCTGGGTGAAAGATGGCCCAGAAGCACAAGCCGTGAAAAGCACTGACCCATCCGCTGGCACAGGCACCAGACTTCTGGTCCTAACACCTTTGCTCCCCCTTCCTGGTCCTGGCTTCCGTGGTTTGGGCAAAGAACTGCTCCGGGGAAAGTAGTCCATAGCGGCATTTTTATTTTCTCCACATTCTTGCTCCCTTTTCAACAGTCTTCTTTCACCATCACTGCGTATGTAGTGTGTTGCGCTGTGTGTTTTTCCCGTGCCGACAGCTTCCTGCCATCTCTTGCTCAGGTAAAGGCAGTGGGCAGGGTGGAGAGGGAAAGTGGGTTTTGGGATTGGCTCGGCTGCGCTTCGGGACGTGACTATGCTGGAGGTCACCTGCCTGCCTCTTGGTTATGAAGGTTAAAGATTCTCACCTTAAAGTAAACAAAGCAATGCACCTCACGCAGAAGGGTTTCTGTGTCCCTGCCAGTCTCAGCGATCTTACCATCATCTACAAGGGTTCGCAACCTACCTGCTTCTTCTAAGAAGATGTGTAGATAAATTTGGGGGGCTAGTTTGAGGTCCCCTTCTTCCTAGGATGATTAGTCATACATATTTTTGAATTTTTAAAAATTGCCTACTGGCAATCTGACAGGCCCCTTTGTCCAGAGGTCATTTGCAACTGACCGTCCCTTTCTTGCCCTGCAGCTGCTGAGTCACACTGCTTGTGACTCACCTTCACGGTTCATCCACACACACAAGGTAGCTGCACTGCGGCCATGGTGTCTGCCACAGGCTGCGTTTCCACACGAGAGAGCAGGCAGCCGAAGCCTTTCCCCCAAAGCCCACGGCCTGCTGTCTCCACCCTTGGGAGACGGCCACACATCTGTGACACATCCTTGTACCTGAAGCATAGCACAGAGTCTGATACACAGCAGGTCCTTGGTAATTTTGGCAAGAAACTGCAGTCTCCACATAGACAAGTCAGATGGTTTTGTACGTGACCTCGGACCGGCTACCTACCTGCCCACGCTCTTCTGCTGTTCTGCCCGGCACAGCCTCTCTATTGGAGGAAAAAGCGAATGCAGTTATGAAATCTTCGGAAGCGCACTGGAGGCGGAGGGGTGGGGACAGATGGAGGGAGGAAGTGGGCCTGAATTTTCAAGGAGTGAAATAGAAGTGACACCTCTAAAAAAATTCATAACCTTTGGATGGCATAACAAGACCTGGGAAAGGACGATCTCTGGAGCACTACTGCCATCTAGTGGCTACTCTGCAAATGACCGATGTGTTGAATCCTAACCAAAAGGTCCCGTTGTCAGGGTAGACAATAAAAATCTCATAGCCTTACAATACTGGCACTCACAGAACTTCATTAGGCTCAGTCGCAGGCAGATTGTCAACAAACGCTGAGAACTCCTACTCGCCCAGCTCCTGCCCTGCACTGGAGGAGCAGTGAGGGGAGCAAAAGCAGACCCCACAGCCCCACCCCAAGCTGGAAGGCAGGTGGCTCTGGGAGCTCAGAAACAAAGATTCCTACCCCCAGGGTCCACCCAGCTTTCCCAGACTCTGTTCAGGGGCCCAGGAACGTAGGTGAGGAACAAAACCAAACCTCACACTGAAATCTGATATGTCCTTCAACTATGAATTGGGCAAAAAGCTGTGATAGTGGAAGCTGTGACATCAGCAGCAGCAGCAGAAATTACAGATATTTAGTATCACAACGGTTACAGATGTCTTGAAACATTTGATTATCATTGCTTTGAAAGTACAGTGATTTTATCAGATCTGCTGCTGGGCCTTACTATATTAATTAAGAAGCACATGTATTTCTAAACCACTGACTTTTTAAAGTATTTTGATGTCTGTATTTTAATGTGACTTATTCCTTCAAAATCCATTTTTGGTTTTGTTTTTTTTAAGCTTGTACATTTAAGAACATTCTGACCAATTGTTGTTGTTGGTGGTGGTGGTGGTGGTGGT
Organism: Hydrochoerus hydrochaeris; assembly: GCA_004027455.1. Classification (NCBI taxonomy): domain Eukaryota; kingdom Metazoa; phylum Chordata; class Mammalia; order Rodentia; family Hydrochaeridae; genus Hydrochoerus; species Hydrochoerus hydrochaeris. Next base: position 131,126 of record PVLA01003787.1, on the reverse strand, counting down.
GGTAATGGTGTCAGGGATCAAACTCACAACCTCACGTTTGCCAAGCTGAGCTAAACCCCAGGCCCTTTGAGAACATTCTGTAAAGAGGCCCATGGCACACACAAGGTTGAAGGTCACTGCTCTGGAAGCTCAAAAAAGGGACAGGTGACTGTGCACTAGCCTAGGTGGAGAGGGCTGCCCAGAGGAGGCAGGACAAAGGTCTCATCTCATTCTCACCTGGTTGAAAAGATTCCATGGAACATTTCAATACAGGCCTTATCTAGGGCGCAGGGTACAGGGAGGCTTCTGTGACTTCTGCTGTGTCCAACTCACCAAAGGCTCCCTTGGAAAAGAACTGGAGAAGCTACTTCATACTACAAGATGAATGACTGAAGACCATCTCATTTTAGAAAGATTTTCATCTAGTGAGACTCAGAGCATGTACAAGCACGAAGGGCAATCCTCCGGGTAGAAGGCAGCTGAGGTAGCACACTGGCTCACACTCGCATCTCCCCGTCCCCCACACACTCAACTTACCCCCTCATACCAGTAAGGTTCACTGCAGAACCCAAGTGGGCAGGAGTTAGAACAGGCAATTCAAGGGGAGCCCACTGGAACCCACAGAAAGAGAAACCACCCCACTGGGAGCAGCAGGAACGAGTCCACTTCGAAGTCTTGACAGCAGTACCTGCAGAACAGATCTCAATGGCAGGGCTTCTCCAGGTGACTCAAGCCCGGGAGTCACCGAGGATATGTTGAGGATAGATTCTGACTCCCCTGATCTCGCTAGGGCCTGAGGTTCAGCTTTCATGAACTCTGCCCGCTGCATACTGAGCAGCATCACAGTTCTCCACGCCCGCCTCCCTGAGACTGTGTCCCTTAGTCCTTGAGAGAAAACATGCTGGCTCAGACTGGGTAGAAGTGCCAGCCTAACCCCCAAATCTCTGGCCAGTGGGGCAGGGTGGGAAAGTGTGGGTGCACCTAATTTCTTGGAGCAGACCAAATGTGAGCCCAGCCTCCACGAGGGAGGGGCACAAAGCCCCAGACTGGAAGCCTCACCCTGAGGCAAAGGTCATCAGCTGTGGCCCTAGGATTTCCCCTCTTGCTCCATGGAATCACTGTCTGTCTCTACCCCTGCTCTGTGCCATCTTGTCCTCAGCCAGTGACTTGCCTGGGCTGCTAATGGATTGTTATTGCTGGCTTCCTGGCCCCTATTAACCCATAAGAATGGTCACTTCTGAAACCCTTAGGGAAAGCCACTCAGGCACAGCTGGCTCAGCACCCATTGCGTCCCCGCCCTTTCAAACACGCTCACCATGTCCCCGTGTCACATCAGCAGAGCCCGTGTAGTGCTGCACACCAAGATCGCCTCACCCACCAGACCTCAGTCACTGCTCACCACGCCCTGGCTCCCCACATCCAAACCCTCCCCCAGACCACCTTGGCCTTGTGTCCCGTCTCTTCTCAGGGGCACAGACCATGGCCAGACCTCTGCCCAATCTTCTTAGTTATCCCCACAGCCAGAGAAAGGGATACTCGGCCTGACTGAGACTCGTACCACCCTAGCCACTTGGGCCAGTCCCCACACTCCCACCCCAGCCGAGGTACAAGACCTCTGCAAGCTCTCTGCCCGCATGCTGGCCTGCATCCAGGGCCAGCACGGCTGCATGTCTTCCCCCTGCCTCGCCACAGTGATGGATGATGGGAAGCTCATAGACAACACATGTGGGTGAGATGTCACCCAGAGCCCTCCATGCTGAGACCCTACACTTCCCATAGGGAGGTTCAGTGTCTCCTGTAAAGGGACCTCTGACCTCCTTCCCAGGGCAAACACCCACAACAGGTGATCCAGTGCAGTCCCCGGATGCTGTGTTCTGCGATGACCCCCACCCCCGCCCTCAGCTTCATGCTCCGAGGTAAGAGCACCTCTGGAGCAGACCCGGTGGTCTGCAGTTGGGGGTGTGGCAGTGGTGGCATGGGTGGGCCTAACTTCCATTACACGGGCTCCAGTAGGCGCTCTCTTGGGCTCCTCCCTTCATGTCCACTGCCTTGCCATGGGAGCCTTTCTGGAATCCTAGGGGAGCATAGAGCTTTCTTCCTTCAAAGCCACCCAACTCCCTCAGGGCCGCCGCTCAGCCTGCTCCCCTCACAGCTGCTGATCCAAGCCAGGGACAAGTGTCAGCCCACTGAGGATGACGGGTTTGCATTGTTGATCTTGAAGAATTTCTACAGCTGGGGACCCATGTCTGTGTTCTATCATCTGTTGCTGTTTGTCTTTAAAATTTATCTCTATCATGTTCTTAAAACTTGGGGACTGGCACTCAGATGAAAAATTTCCCCGGTGTTCCCCATATCACAATCCCACTCCCTCTGGCACCTCTCCTCCTTGCTCTCCATCCTTCTAACAAGGGGGGAAAGGTCCTACCACTGATGGTGGCCTCGAGAGTTCTGAGCACCAGGAATGGGATTGTGGGAGCCATTGAAGCTGGAAATCGACCACGCTGGGTGCAGAACTATGGCATGGCCAGGGCATGACTGTGTCAGAAAGACCCTCCCGGGGCAAGCCACAGCCCAGCAAAACACCAAGCCCCTGGACAATCCACGCAACAGCTGGCTAGGCAGCGCTGAAGTGGACATCAGCCTTCCAAGTACATAAAGATGCCACACTGGTTGAGCAGATCCTTTCCTCCTACTGGAGGGCAAGGGCTCCACTGACCCCAGCTTTGTCTCTTATTTCCTCGTCCTCTAAAGTCCTTCACCCCAAGAACCTCCAGAGCTGAAGGAATCACGGCCATGGGCTGCACAGGGGTCTGCTCCCACCTGTCCCAGGACTAATGAAGGTGGCCCTGGGAATCCTGTCAGACCCTGTGAGAGGGACATTCCCCTGGGCTGTCCTACTTCAGTGCACAACACATCTGCTCCTGACATGACCTTTACTGTCTCCCTCAAGAGTTCATTCATTCGCCTGTGTTTATACAAACAAACAAAAAGCAGGCGACCCTTCGAGCCGAGCCCCAGAGCTGCCTGCATCTCCACAGCCGCCGCCCCCCGCCACCAACCTCAGGTGAGGGACAGGCTGGCTCCTCTGCCCGCATGCTGGCCTGCATCCAGGGCCAGCACGGCTGCATGTCTTTCCCCTGCCTTGCCTCAGTGACGGATGATGGGAAGCTCATCCATCTGCTAGTGGACAGCAGATGACCACGTGCCCACAGGCTGTCCTCAGTACTTCATCTACTCCATGCTTCATTGTGTTAACCTCCTAACCACTCTAGCCAACTTGACATTTTGTCTTGTTGTTGGTTTTGTTTTATTTTGCTTTGCTTTTTGTCTTATTGAAACAGGGTCTCACTATGCAGTTCAGGCTGGCCTTGAGCTCACTTTATAGACCAGGCAGGCTGGTCTCAAACTCACAAAGATCCTCCTGCCGCAGCCTCCCAAGTGCTGGGATTACAGGCATGTGCAAACCTTGCTATTGTAATTACTTTTTAGATGAGAAACCAAAGTTTTAGAAATTTCAAAGGTAAGGAGTAGCGGCCCAGGATGGCAACCTAGTTGTGCTGAAGTCCGAAGCTCATGCCCGTTCCTCACTCATGGCTGAGTCTTTAGATCCACCTTAGAGATGAAGGCGGACAGCAGAGATGTTCTCACACCCTCTGAAAAGCTCCCAAGTATGCTGTGAGACAGAAGCCAAGGTCTCACAAGAGGGACCAGCATGGTGCGCAGGGAGCGCAGAGCGTGCTGTGAACACCCTGGGCCCGCCTTCCATCGAGGGGATACTAACAGGAAAGGCAGGCAGGTGGACAGGCCACAGAGCCAGAGGGCACAATCAGCGCCAGCTGGAGGAGGCTCCACCCTGCCTGTGGAGAGCAGACCACGGTCCTCAAGTACCGCCTCCCCTCCCCTCCTCGCCACCACCCCATCAGTGTGAGGCGCCTGAAGCCATGAGCCTGGTCACCAAGACCTCCCAGAGGGCAGTTCCCGGAGAAGAAGGGTCAGGTCTAAGGGACCAAGCCTCTTGGGAGGACGAAGGAAGAATAATTTCCTTTTCACCAGACAGAACGACATGTATCATTTCCAGAAGGCCAGGAAGACTGTTTTTAAGCTTGGGCATGGGAGGTTTCAGTGTTGTCTCATGAAAATTTCTGGCAAAGAAAAGGAAAGTTCAGACTCAAGGGAAAATGTATTCTCCTAGAGAAGGCTGTCACAGTTTGCATGTGGCTAAAGAAGAAAGATCCAGCCAGGTGAGGTGGCACACGTCTGCAGTTCCAGCACTCTGGGAGAAGATGCAGGCGGACCGAACATTCAAGCCCAGTCCGGGCAACCTGGTGACACAGGAAGACTCTGTCTCAAAATATTTTTTTTCTAAAGACTAATAGTCCAGTGTGAAGTTACTAGGTTCGTTCCTCAGTGTGGGGTGGGGAGGTGGGGTTGTGTGTGATTTCATTCAGAAGGGGGAAAAATGCCTAAACGGGTACAGTGACTGAATATGGAGAATCTATCCTGAAAAAAGAAGCAAAGTTAGCCCAGAGTGGTAGTGCACACCCAAGTTCCCAGCACTCAGAGTCTGAGGCAGGAGGATCACAGGTTCAAGCCCAGCCTGGACAACTTAGTGGCTTAGCAAGACCCTGTCTCAAAATAAAAAATAAAGGGCTGGAGATGTAGCTCAGTGTGAAGGCCCTGGGTTCAGTTCCCAGAACTACAAAACCAAACAAAATGGACACAGGGCATAGCCAAGCATGGTCACAGCACCTTCGGGAAAAGCAAGCAGATGCAAACATCTTCCCTGAACAAACAAGCCCATCGTGCGGGCAGAGCCAAGTGCACATTGTTTCTGTTTTATTGGTCAGATATCCAGGATTCATTATATAAACCTTTCAAAACAATGAGATATTACAAGAATAGTTCACAAGTCAGCTCTGATTGCACAAAACTTGACACAGGAAACTATTTTTACAAATACATAATTTTTTTCTTATAAGAATACTTTAATAAAGAAAATAAGTCTCTATGTGTCTTGCAGCCAACTTTATGCAGTTTCTTTTTCCCATTCAGCTAGCATTTTAGCTTTCCCATTCTAGCATGACTACCATATCCAACAAACCCATCTGCAGCTTCCCACTTTCAAATACTACTAAGGTTCACACTGTTGAAAGAGGTTTTAGGCTTCCCTTTCTACTCTTTCCTGGAAGAATTCATGTATTCAGGCTAGAAGAGGTAATTTAAACAACATTCCTTTAAGGTAGAACTTGCATCAAGGGGTAGGGGTGCAGCACAGTGGTAGAGCACTGGCCTGGTGTACAAGAGACCCTGGGTTCGATCCCCAGCACCACAAAAGAAAAAAAGAACTTGGATCAGCTTAATCACTGTTTTTGGTAAAAGACTTTCTCACTTCCCACTTAGGTTAGAGCAGCCAACAACTTAGACCTTCTTTCCTAAGTCCTCACGTTCCCAATAGTTCCTAAACTATAATAAGGAAACTCTGGAAACAAGAGTCAAACACAAAGACTAAAAAGCTAAACACATGTGCTACTGACAAGAGAACACTTTTAAATTCAAAATCTTTCCCAGGTTGAAGACCACAGGAAAGAAATAAAATAAAGAGGATGTGGCAGTAGTTATATAAAATACTGAAAATCTGAAGGTTAATGACTTAGGTCAGTGGTTTATCATCTCTAAAATGCCAGCGGATACAGAATCTTAGACTGTAGTCGGCTACACTCAGTATCTGACAATCTTATGCTGTGGCTTTGACAGTCTAATAAACAGCCACTCGCCCTGAGGAAGTGATCGCCTAGGACATGGGAACTCTGCACAACACTGGCCAGGCTCACCAGAAGAGACAGGACCGCGGGGGACACGTCTGGCATTCACTCTACCCCTTTCTTCCCTGTTACTGAAAAGCATGTCCACTTGGCAAAGCCTTCTGTCCTACTTTCCAGGTAGCATGAATCAAAATCAAAATGAGCAGAGTTCTACAGTTAGGTTCCTGAGTTCTCGGCTCCAATTCTTCAACATCCTCAAAAGGATTATTTCATTAAGCCCTTGTCCAATAAGAGACACAATAGCACTTAGGGACTACGAGATACCCAGTTTATCTTCTACTCCTGTATTTTTCTTTCTCACCCCAGTGTAACAAATTGCTACAGATTTTTACCAAACTGCTGCAGCAGTAGCTGTAAATGAGTTACTTCACGTTACCAAAAGCGTTCATCACATTACCGGAGGTCACGTTTGCATAGACCTAGGTGGCCAGATGACCGCTACTGTAGTAACTTTGCAAATTCAGCATAATCAATGTATCCGTCATTGTTCTTGTCATCGTCCCTCAAAACACCATCAATTATGCTGATCAGTTCTTCTTCACTCATTAGCGGAGCCTGCTCACTTCCTTCCTACAAGACAGAAATCAGACAGTGATGAGTCGTGCACTTGCTGGAGGAAGCACTTAGCTAACATCCAGCATGTCCACGCTCACACACATCAAGAAACTGCTGTAAGGTAATGTATGGCTACTCTGAGAAATCCACAAACTCATACACCAGTTTGTGCCTAGCCTGGGCAACTGAGTGACTCAGCAACATCCTATTTCAAAAGAAATTTTTAAATGTCAATAAAAAAGCTGACAATGTAGCTCAGCGTGAAGCCCCTGAGTGCAATCCCAGTACTGCAAAAAAAGGAGACGCAAGGGTAGCCAGGGCCAGCACAGCCTTGCTGATTCTTCCTTTGCCGCACCTCCTGCATCCACTCTTTCCCTCTACAGCCACACTGTCTTTGTCTGTCAGGGATACTGACCCCAGCTCCCTTTCCCCCAACACTACTCTGTCTGTCTGTCGGTCTGACCATCAATCTGCCTCCACTCACAGGACCTTCCCGAAGCCGCGTCTCTCTCCTGCACAAACTGCCAGGCTCCCTGCTGCCTCCAGAGAAAACCCCAACCCGCACTCCTGGCTGCTAATGCAGCCACAGTGACTCTGAAGGAACCAGATCTTGATTTCAGCTTCCTCACTGAAAGATGGGAGGCCGTAGCCAAGGGACAAGCAGCTAACCTGTACAGAGTGACACCAACCCTCGGCCATGCTGAGATCCTTGTGCTTTGGTGCCCAGATTTGCCATGTTCCCGGCTGCAACAGCTTCCTCCCCCTGGCTCTGCACCAGGGCGGTAGCCTGCCTCTTTAGTGCCGGCACCTATGCTCTATGCTCTACTGCGTAGCAAAAACAGGACACAAAGCTCAAGATGCAAATGGTAGCCTGGGGCCTCTGCTCCACAGGACACCCCTCGGGAAGGAGCAGTGAGTAGGAGCCAGCAGAGCAGCAGGGAGGAGGAGAAGCAGTGCTACTGAGGCACAAAGGCAGCACAGACCATCAGGACTGGGACACGTCCCCCAGTCACTGGCGGACCTACCTCCTTATGCACGTGAGTGATGGCCGTGGAGAGCTCTAAGCCGTCAAGCAAGTTATTGCCATCATAGTCATGCATTTTGAAATAATGGAGCTGCAATTCTTGTGGGGACATTGTCGCCTCGGGTTTATTAATGACACCTTCAAGATGCTCCATGATATGCCTAGAAACAAGAGTCAGATCACACCAAAACCGTGAGGGCTCCAAAAAGTTCAAGATCTTAAGCTTCAGCTGGGGGGCAGGGGCATCCCCTATACCCTTAGCTACTCAGGAGACTGAAGCAAGTAGGTCCTGAATCTGAGGCCAGACTGGGCAAGACCCTGTTCTTAAAAAGCAGAAAACTAATAGAAGGGCTAGATAAGTAGCTGGGGATAGCTGTCTGTGCTGCACACACATATGCACATCCATCTGTGTATGTCTGTCTACCTATGGTAAAGAGAAAGACTGAACTCAGACAAATAATTTATCCCATCTGGGCCTCAAGGTGACACAGTGGCGAGAAAGAATGCCCGAATGAGAGACAGCTCTCGGATATAAGCACTCTTGAGTTGTATAAAAATAAGGGAGGAGGAGGAGGAGGGGCTGGGGATTTAGCTCAGCAGCATAAGTGCCTGCCTTGCAAGCGTGCAGTCATGAGTTCAATCCTGGGTACCAATAAAAAAAAAAAAAAAGGGAGGTACAGGACTGAGGGTACCCTTGCAACTGGCTGCAAAGGATGGGGAGACTCCTGTCAAGGTGAATACGTACTCTTGGTCATGTACTGTGTGCTTATTCAGGCCTGTGCTTCCAGGATGGACGGCGTTGGCCCCAGGCTCATGGGCTCTGGCACCTGAAGCACAAAAGGCCCAGAGCAGGCTGTATATGAAGGGGGTTCTGAGCAGCCACCAGGATCTCATGGTCACTGGAACCTAGGAAGTGGAGAACACCAATGATGAAGGCAGAGTGCCAGAGTTTTCTTTCAAGATCTGACTCAGGATACTTCTAGGAAACCCAGTGAGGCAGTGTGGTTGGACAAGAGAGCACATCAAATTGGGCCTGAGCCCAGTTCTGCACCAATGCTGTGAGATCACACAAATGACGAGGGATCCACAATGCTTCCTGTGCACCTTCAGAGAGTCAAGCAGCTCCATGAAGGCTTAAAGGGATTAAAAGACGCATCCTACCCACAAGCTTACAGTCCATGGAGAGTAATACGCCATCCTGGGAGCAAAAGAAAAGCAAAGGGGTGATGCCCACCTATAATCCCAGAACTCTGGGAGGCTGAGGCAGGAGGATCAAAAGTTTCAGCCCAGCCTGAGCAACTCAGTGACTTAAAAAGGTCCCATCTCAAAAATAATTAGAAAAGATGTGATGTAGCTCAGGGTAAAGATTCAATTCATAGTAAAGAAAAAGGAGGAGGAGGAGGAACAGAAAGAAGAGGACGATGAAGAAAATGAGGGGTACTAGAAAAAAAAGAACACCTGAAAGTTCAGGGGAAGAAATCTCCTTGGAGACAGACATCGGACTATGCTGACAGGCATGGTGACACTTTAGCTGGACTGGAAGGACAGTCACACCGGCACAGAAGGAACAAAGGAATGTGGGAGCAAGGAGAGGCAGATGCAGACAGGCAGAGAAGAAGGTACAGGCAGCTCTGTCTCCTGGGAGCGGGCAGCAGGCGGCACAGTGGCTGGGGGCAAAGGCTGAGTCAGCCGTGCAGTACTACCTATCTCTGCACACCAGGCCCAGGATGCTGAGGTCTTGTGAGGATCCAAGGGGAACAATTAACAATGCACGACTGGAGACAGATCAGAGCGTGGCTTCAGCCTGCTCACCTGGCCGCTCTGTGGGGAAGGTGAGCGGGGCAGAGTGCAGACAGGACACAGGAGCTGGGAAGGCGATAAGGCAGATCAGACCAACCTGAGGCAGGCAGTACACAAAGAGGGTGCCAACTCCTGCTTCATCCACCTCCAGGCCAAGGCAGAGGCGAGTAACTTACCCACCTCAACACAGTGCTGGGAAGATCAGAGGATCGATGACAGGACCCTGTCACATCCTTCTGCAGTCTGGCAACAGCTGGAATTGTGCCAAGAGGACTACACGGTCAGCCACAGAGCCTGCTAGGAGGGCAGGGAGAGGGTGTTCCCTGCTGGCGGCCCGTGAGCAACTGAGGCTCCGCTGAAAGTCTTGGTCCTTCCTGGGACTTAGCAACCAAGCCCAGAAAGGAGGCTGAAAGACAGCTGGAGAGCAATATATAAAATCTAGGAAAAGGGCTGACACTACATTCATTTCCCAAAAGGCAGAGTTGATTCGGCTGGACAAGGACCACTGATTCCTGAGGGGTCAACTGCACTGGCCACACGTACAGCATAAAGATAAAAGCAGAAGGCAGTGGTCCCTCTCTACCTGGCCTATGCCTGCAGATGGAAGGGAGAAGTGTCGCTGCCCCTCACCCATCCTAAAAGGCTCTTGGGGTAGGACCCTGAGAGTATGCCACCCCATGATGCTCAGAAAAATGTCCCAAACCCAGTTACCCCAATGCCTTCCATGGCACTCCCCCCAGAGGGGACAAGATGTGTAACTTCCAGGTGCTAAAAAACAAAATTTAGCCTCACAACTGAGCAGTGACATCACAGGGCAACCTGTCATACTATGTAATAAAATCTTCAACATAAATTAGATGAGAAAGAGCAGGATGCAAAAGTCAACAAAGAATGTTCACTTTTAGCCAGGTATCATTGCATATGCCTGTAATCCAAGCACTTGGGAGGCTGAGGCAGGAGGATGACCGCAAATTTGAGGCCAGCCTGGGCTACATAGATTTCAAGACCAGCCTGCAGTATATAGCGAGACACTCAAAAAAATGTCACTTTCGTAAAATAAAAAGGTGTGCGTATGTATTTCACACACAATAAAAACTATTAACAAAGTCTCCCTAGTACAAAAAACTAAAGGAGTTAGTAGGATCCAAAATGCACAATACATCCTGTGAAAGTGAAAGGGGAAGAAGTGTCTAAAAAGGGAAGGCAGTGGCCATTGTTAATCTATTATCGTGATTTGAAACCCATATTGTTTTCATTGTTCTATTTAATTTGGTTTTATTCTGTTTCAGTTTATCTGATTTTGTTATATTTGATGGCATGGACAGCTATTTTAAAGATAACAAAATGTTATGGTAGCCATTATTGATTTCCTAGTATTGTTTTCATTTTTCGTTTTGACTGATTTTATTCTATTTTGACTTGTTTGATTGTATCATGTCTGATGGTATAGGCAACTACTTTGAAGATAACAAGATGCATTATGGTACCCACGGGGTTTTACTATTAACTTGTTGTGAAATCCTGTACTGCTTCCATTGTTTTGTTTTTATTGGTTTTATTCTGTGCTGTTTTGTTTGATTTTATCATGCCTGATGGTATGGGTAATTCATTTGAAGATAACAAGAGACAGTAGGGTAGTCATTATTGACTTCCTTGTATTTTGTTTTAAAGTCATGCACCATGTTCATTGTTTTGTTTTGATTGACTCTTACTGTTTTATTTTGTTTGGTCTTATTCTCTTCAAAAAAAAGTAAAAAAAAATATTAACAAAGACAGTCTTGCATCACAAAAGTAGCAATGATTATATTTTACTTTTCTACTGCTCCAAAGTGGCTATGATAAACATTTTTCTTTATAAGTACATATTCAATATAATCATTTGCATAATTTTGTTTCAATACTATATGGATAGGAAGGTTTCCAGTTCATTCTTTTTTTTTTTTTTTTTTGTACTGGGGATCGAATTCACAACCTCACACTTACCAGGCAGACTCCAGTTCATTTTTATCTCCAGAAAATAATTCAGGGGAAGCCAAAAGCTACACTTTCAATTTTACTAAATAAAAGTGTTGTGATCCCTGGAAGGCTACAGCCACTGTACCTAGTCCCAGAAAGCAAGGTCTCGAGTTACCCCCAATGGTGACTGCTGGCTAGAGCAGAATTTTTTCTGAGCACACACCCTGTAAATTCTGGGATAGGAGGGATCAGAGTCCCTCTAGGGCCCTTCAGATGTTTCTTCACCAGGGCTATGGCTTTGGTGTTCTCCCCACAAGCTCCCTTCAGAAGGGTCCTGTCCATGGCTGAAGACATCTGCCAACGCCATCTGGGAAACTGCCTGATTACTGGCTGGGAGAGGGTATTCTTGGCACGGAGCACAGGCTTGGCACAGAGGTCCTATGGGGATTGGGGACATTACTACCACCTTCACAGATCAGCAGCAAGTTTTAATGTTAACATAACAGGATAAAACTGGAGATGCCTATCAGATAGATGGTGGCACTGAGTGACAAGAGAATCCACAGCACCCTTTTCTCTACTCGGTAAATGATTAGCATCAAATTGAAGTGTGTGTGTTTGTGGGGAAGGGGGCTCTAATGTTTAGGTAATAATACCCAAATGTCATCAAGTGATTAATAATGCAGGAACTCTCAGTCTAAATTATCCTCTCTTCAGGGTAAACTGTGTAAAAGCCAAGAATCACTGAAGTTTAACTTGTACCATTTTGGTTTGCTGTTGCAGGTTCTAACCATTAACACACATTAATGCCAAATCTATAAACATATAAAAGGAAAAAATCCCAAGTGCTGCTACTTACAAATTAAACTGCTCACCTCCAAAAGGAAACATATGCTACTTCGGTCTGCCCAAAGAACAAATTGCATCATCCACACTCCAGCTATTCAGCTCAAGGCAACGGGCAAATAGCCTAGAAGATAAGCCCCAGGCGCTTCTAACTTACTGACCTCCCAGACTGACACAGGCCAGGCTGGAGGAAAATCCAAGAGAGGAGACAATTCTACAAAGTAACTGCAGATCACAATCCAGCCCTCCCAAGGAGCAGCCTCAACCCTGGGAGGTGCTGGACCAGAGTCAGTAATGGGCACTGTGACTGGATCCTAACAACTCCCTTCTCTGCCCCCGCAGCCCCTTCCTGTGCCATGGCCTCTACCCACACTGGTTCCATCTGTCCACTCCTTCTTCCTCCCAGGAGAGGTTCAGACGTTATCTACAAATTCTTCTAGCCAGTACTGGCTGAGTCCTCGTCTGACCTCAGTCTGCAGCCTCTCACACTCACTTAACCTGAACATACGGTCACACACTGTTCTCCTTTTCTGTTTTTCTCTTTTCCTCTCCGAGGGCCACCCATGTACAGTAATGAGTCTTTTCTGGCTCTCATTAAGCTGTTGAAGACTACAGAACTGAACTAGGGTAGTATGCCTTAGGCTTGGATGGGGGCGATGGGTCTGGCACCCAGGCGCGTTGTTCCTTAGGGGTGAGGAGACTGACCTAAACTGGAACCTGCCCTGGAAGTCTCCCACTGCTGGCTTGGTCTGGCCTGCCCTTCCCTCCCATTGTGTTATTAGGGACACGAAAATCTGAAGTCAGCCTTCCTGTAGCAGCTGCTGGCAGCTTTTCCTCCAGCCAAGGGGCCTCAGTTATGAATTCACTCTCAAAGCAACCACACTTACCAACATCCAGATATGGTATACCCAGAGCCAACGCCAAAGAAACCCCTGACCAGTACTTCCCTATTTGCCACTGCCATAGTTTTGAACTAAAGAGGCATGGAAACAACCAAGTTCCTAGGCTAAAGAAACCTCTACATGGGCTGCCAGTTGAGAACACACCTATTTGTTCATTTATTTGGGGGGCCCAAGAGGTAGTCATGCTTTATTGATATATTAAACTAACATATGAACTGCCTGGTACCACACAAACAACAGCAGAACAGCATGAGGTACTAAGGACAAGTGTGACCCAGGCAAGACTCTTCACACACATCACAGTTGGGTGGACAAAAGCATAAACAGACATCTATGCGGTATGGCAGAAGCCCCAACTCCCACTTGGAATAACACATGAAGCATGAGGGTTCTTTCAACCAAAGGACAGTGCCCCAGACAGAAGCAACACACAATAAACATCTAAGCCCAGAAGGACTCAGTCCAATCTAGGAACTAAAACACTCAATAGAGTCGAGGACACAGCAGAGCAGAGCAGAATTAGTCTTGAGTAATGCACATAAGGGACAGGTTACAAAGAGCCTTGCAGCCTGGCATAGTGGTACAAGCCGGTGATCCAAACACACTGGAAGGTTGTGGCAGAAGGATCACAAATTTGAGTCCAACCTGGGTAACTTAACGATTTACCAAGACCCTGTCTCAAAATATTTCTAAAAAGATATAGGTATGTAGCTTAGTACAAAGGCTCTGGGTTCAGTGCTGAGTATTGCAAGCCATGTGCAAGAGCATGGAAGAGCTATGGAATCTCCAGAAGAATGGAAGAATAGGGAGAGAGACAGGGACAAGTGAAATTTTGGTTAAAGATCATGGTTCTCACTTAGCAGTACTGAACAAGCTACAGAGGACCAAGAAGAGATGCAAACAAGCAGTCAGGGCTCACTGAGAAGTCCAAAGCAACAGCAGCGAAGGTGGCCTGAATCCAGGGGAAGGAGTGGACAGGACTGTAGGTCTCCTCTGTGAGGAACTGGGAAGCCTCCGTTCCGCAAGCCTCGAGGCCGGCAAAAGGCGGGGTCCACCGGGCACAGCTGGCCCCACAGCCTGGTCCTGGGGACCCTGACCAACCAAGAGGTCAGAGATCGACTCAGCCGGTCCAGACGGGCTCCAACGCCCCCAGCGTGGACACCTGACTTCCACCTCCCGGGCAGGCCCTGCTCCCAACCATGAGACCTTCGCCCAGATGCTCCCGCCTCCGGTACCAACGCCATGGTCCCAGGGAGCCGCCCGCTGAGGACGTTGCCCTAGTGTTGTCCATGGACCTCAGCCCTAAGGGTCAGGCATGTGCCACTAACCAGTTCACTCACCCTCACCGTCCCCGCCGTGGATACGAAGCCCTCCCGCGTGAGCCTCGCCAGCCCCCGTCCCCAAAATGCTTTCCCGGCACGTCAGCCCCGCCCCCGGCCTCCTGCGCACGCGCGCTCCCTTCTGCCCGCCCCTGGAAGCGGTAGGGCTCGCCCATGGGCCCGACTCCTGCGCACGCGCACTCCTTGCCGACTGCCTTTGGGTGCCTCAGGCCCCGCCCTCGGCCCGAAACCTTGTGGATGGCTCCAGTGAGTCCACGTGTAACGCGCGACAGACGCAGTTCTACCCTCCTTCCCGCAGGCCACACCCGGCTCCTGGCGGAATTGGGCTCCCGGGAGTCCGGGGCCCGGCTGGTTAAAGGGTAGCCCCGGACGCCCCCAAGATCGAGTTTCCGCTTGGGAGGTAGGCTGGAGGATGGGGGTCCGATAGCTGGCTTCTGACTCCGCCCCTCCTCTGTGGGTCCGCGGGTTCCTCCGACTTCAAGATGGGGAGATCCTAGGAGACGTTCCCTAACACGACCGCTAGAGGGCGCAGGTGCAGCTCGCGCCACTTCGAGTTTATGCGCAACCCATCCACAAGCCGAGTCAGCCTCAGCGTTTAACTCGCAAGTCCTTGTTCAAATACTTCCTTTCCGGTGCAGTTCATGAAACCAAAGCACTTTCAGAAAGATGCAGATGATGCCTGAGTTCTCACATGTTTGGTCCTATGCAAGACTGCCATTCAGCAATGGACCAGAATAAATGTAGGGCCGTCAGTTTTTAACTCTGTCCTCCCATTTGTCTCTATAAAGATACATTCTTACGTGTCTGGATTCAAAAAAGGGGAGACAAAAAGTAACTAGGTAGGGCCAGGGATTTAGCTAAGTGGCTCCAGCGCTTGCCCGGTAAGCGCGAGGTGTTGAGTTCAATCCCTGGTACCAAAAAAAAGAAAAAAGTAACTAGGTAGATGATCCTGGAACCCTCTCTTCAGTCTTTCAGTACCTTGAAGGTTGATCAGTGCCACTGTCATTGACTCTCTCCTCTCATCTTCATCTGAGGTTGAAATCTTTTCAAATTATTCTAAAGAAAAACCCAGGATCCTTTAAAAGGCCCTGTTGACTCAATATTCCTTCTACTTTCCTTAGTTTGCTCTAGTTCATTCCAGGTGCCCTGCACCCGCCATCCATTCGTCCATCTACCATTTCATCCATTCCTCCATGTGTCCTTTTAATAACAGTTCTTGAGTTCCTTCTGTGTACTGGGCACTGTCCGGACAGCTAACAGAAATACAGATAAGACGGGATCTTTAAGAAATTCATGTATGGTAGATGGGTTGTGTCTTCATTCCACTTAACCAATGCTTCCCCTCTTCTACGGATATTCTCCTTCGTCATCTCTCAAGTCATAATCCAGCTCTCTGGTTTCTTACCTACCATGCCACTGAAACTGCAATCTTCATGCAAACCTGGTAGTCTCTTCTTTGATCTCTGTTTTTATTTTACTTGCCTTCTTAATACTATTCATCTCAGTCAACCACTTCTTTTTTTCTTGTTTTCTGGCAGGGCACACTCTTGACCCTCTTATTTCTCTGACTCTTCTTTCTTAGGCTATTTTATTGGCTTCCTCTCCTCAATTCAGCATATAAATATAAAAGTTCCCAGGATTCTACCCTTCTCTATCTACCCACTCTTCCTATGTGACTTCATCTACTATCTTTAGATAACAATTATAGGCAGATGACTCCACAATTTATCTCAGTTGGGATGCCCTCTTCTCTGTGATTCCTAAGTCCTCTAAATAAATTCCTGCTTGACATTTCAACATGAATGTCTAACTGGTATCTCAAATTTAACATGGCTCCTAAAATTGTGGTAAATGTCATCTGCCCATTTTACTAAAATAGTCCATTTTACTAAATGTCATTGTTCATCAGTTGTTTAAGTTAAAACTCTAAGAGCGCTTCTTGATTTCTGTTATTACTTTTTATTTGTGTTTGTTCATTTGTCAGGGTTATTTGTTTTGTTTTATGAGACAGAGCCTCACTATGTAGTTTGGGCTGGCCTTAAGCTCACTACATTGCACAGGCTGGTATTGAATTTGCAGCAACACTCCTACCTCAGCCTCCAGAATGTTGGGATTACAGGTGTGCACTACCATGCCTAGATTCCTTACCTTTATAACTAATCATTCAGCAGATCCTTTTGATGCTACCAAAATATATCCTGGCCAGATGTGGTGGCACACATCTGTAATCCCAGCACATGAGAGGCTGAGGCAGGCAGATTACCACAAGTAGAAAGGTGCCTGGATCACAGGGGCCCTATACTCATCAGTGGATTCATTCATTTATGAGTTCAGTACTGAATGTGCTGTGAGGAGGTGGAGCCTGGTTGGAGGTGGAGCCTAGTTGGAGGTGCGTCATTGGGACATGACCTCAAAGAGTGTGTTCTTGTCCCTGGAACCTTGCTTCTCTCCCAGCTTCCTAGCTGCCTTAGCTTGAACAACTTTCCTCCACCATGCCCTTCCACTGTGCCATTTCTGCCATGGAGCTGGCTGACCATGGACTGAACCCTCTGAAACTGTAAGCCAAAATAAACTCTTCCTTAGAATTATAGGTGTTGGGTATTTTGTCCTAGCAACAGAAAAGTGACTAATACAGCTTCCCAACTGACTGCTCTGCTCCCATTCTTGCCCATATCTAGTCCATAAGTAAGAAGCCACCTTTAAGTCATTTATTGATAGGTGTTCTATAACTTGTAGCTGCACCCATTCCTAACAGGAAAATAATTTGGTAATAAAAATATACTCTAAAATTTAATATTGGTCAATGGGAGGATAAGGTAGGCAGTTGTGATGACTATTCCAAACCAGAAAGCTGGTGAAGCTGTCATGAAACTGTCAGAAGACTATTGTTTACTGGACCTTGAATACAGACTGCTGGTCAACCCAAACTACATTTTAGGAGAAACCTCAGGAACTGTATAGAACATTAGTGGATGTTGAGGGTCTTTTTTAGTAGCTTTCAGCAAACTCCTTCAAAAGAATGACAAACCTAGGTTAGAAATAACTGATTTGAAAGCACAAATCACAAACGTGGTAAAAGAGAATCTCTTGGCTGGAAATAAGCTCAGTGGCTTAAGCACCTGCTTAGCAAATGAAAGGTCATGAGTTTGATTCTGATAGGAAAAAAAAAAGGTTCTTTTGACTCAAGGATAAGATTGAGGCCACAAGTGACAAGATAGGTTGTAAGCAGCATCTCTTCAGCTGTCCTGAATCACTTCAAAACAATGTTTTGCTTTTGTAGAAGATTCCAGGGTATATAAGAACAGTAGTGAGTATAGGACTTTGGTATATACCTTTTGGTATTGCTTTAATTTCTAAAAACTATATGAATATATTGCTTCATTGAAAGAAATAAATTGAAAATACTTAATGAAAAAACAATTTTAAAAGCTAAGCATGGTGATGCACACCTATAATACCAGCACTCAGGAGGCCGAGGCAGAAAGATCACCACAAATTTGAGGCCAACCTAGGATACACAGTGAGTTCAAAGCCTGAACTACATAAGTGAGACCCTGTCTCAAAAAAAAAAAAAAGCCAAAAATAAACAAGTTAAAGATTCTTTAGACAAGTTATTTGATTGTGGTTAGTTATACTTGGAATTGATCAGAAGTCTGGCAAATGACTGAGGGAATCCTATGTCCCTACAATCTCAAGCCTGTTCAACACAATCTGTTGGTCTTCTATCCTATGTCAACCCCCAATCACCAGAATTTCCTTTAAAAGGAAGTGGGGTGTAAAAGGTATGTCTGCACAAAGGACAGAAGAAGGATGGGTCCTCCAGATTCTCCAACCAAGAATTTAATATACTCCAGAAGAGCCTGCTACTTCTATCCAACAGTATTGACTGTGGCAATTTCCTGCTGACCAGGAAATAACATGTTTCTCATTTTTTCTCTCTCTCTATTTGTCTCTCCCAAGTGAAAGCTATCATTGCTTCTTCACATTTTATATTGAATATATTTTCCTATAAGCTTTTTTTGACATTTGATTGATATATAGTATATGTAAAGAAAGGTACATGTATAGAAAAATATACAGTTCAATAAATTTTCAGAAATTGAACATATCTGTATAAGTAGCACCCAAATCAAGAATCTCCTCCCTTCAGCTGCCTTACAAACACTCCCTTTCCTCCAAAGGACACTGTTATCCTGACTTTTAACACCACAGAACTTTACTGATTTTTGTATTTCATATAAATAGAACCACACAGTACTTTTTTTTCTGTCTATGCCTCCTTTTGCTCAGCATCAATTTGAGATTCTTTCATGTTGGTACAGTGTCATATCATTCATTCTTATTTCTGTGTGCTATTCCGTTGTGTCAATATCTACTCTATTAGTGGATGTCTGACTACCTTCCAGTTCTAGGCTATTACAAATGATGCTACTTTAAACATTGTATAACCTGTCTTTTCTTGCACATCTATTCACATTTCTGTTAGGCATTCACCTAACAGGAATACTGCTGGCTGTAGGAAATGCAGACACTCAACCTTATCAGATACTACCGAAGTTTTCCTAAGTAGTTGAGTCAATATATATTCCCATGTACAAGAGCATATCAGAGTTCTGTTGTCCCACATTCTTCTCAACACTTAGTACTTTCTATCTTTTTCCTGCTCACAAATAATATTCTCTAGCTTAAATCACCAGGCAATGAGAAACCACATCTAGACCTGAAAGAGGAGTTCTATGGTTTGAATATGGTTTACCCTTCCAAAGCTCATGCTAAAATTTAATTACCATTAGTGCCATGTTCGGAGGTGGAACTTTACGAAATGATTAGGTCCTTAAGAGGGATTACTTCCTTTCACAGGAGAATGGATTGATTCATGTGGAATTGAATTAGTTATCACAAGACCTAGTTATAAAGTGGCCTCTTTTTTTTTTTTTTTTGTCTTTTTGAGACAGGGTCTCTCTATGTATTTCAGACAGGCCTTGAGCTCACTTTGTAGCCCAGGCTGGTCACGAATTCACAACAATCCTCCTGCCTCAGCCTCCCAAGTGCTGGGATTACAGGTGTGAGCCACTATAAAGTGGCCTCTTGTGTTTGTCTCTTTTGCATGGACTGCTTGTCCTTCCACTTTCTGCCACAATCCAAAGCAGCTTGAGGCCCTCAATAATCCCATACTCTTGGACTTCCCAGAATCATGAGCCAACACAAACCTCTTTCCTTTGTAAATTACCCAGCCCTTGACATTTTGTTTTAGCACTAGTAAACTAAAACAAGAGGCCTCTGTAGGGAAGTTTGGGGACAGGTAGAGAAAGGCCTTAGTGAGAATTCTGGCAAATCCTGACTAGCAAGAGTTAAAGCCCTTGTTAGAGAGGGGAATTAAGAGAGGCAGAAGGAATTGATAAGCAGCCTGGTCCCACCTGGCCAGGCTGGGGGCCCCCAGTTTGCTCCTCTCCACCTCCAGTTAAGTAGAAAGGAGACAAAGTAGGAGGGGGCTGTGTTATAGAAAACTCACTTAGTATATCAAGTATATACTCACACCTGTATATGCACACGTGTGCACACACACACATAGAAATAGATAAATATTTTGTCACCATGATATTGCACTAAAATGTACAGGTATCCCTTTATTACTTGCTAACTAGGCCTTGTATGAAAGGCCCATCCTAAGTTTTAGAGATAGCACATTGGCAGGATAAAGATAGACTAAATGAGCTTGTCCAAGAATTTGCACATAGACGCTGGGTGTGATTTCGTACACCTGTAATTCCAGCACTGAGGAGGCTGAGGGAGGAGGAATGCCACAAGTTCAAGGCCAGCCTGACTTTCACAATGGGACCTACTCTGAAAACAAATTTTTTTGCCCATAGGCAATAGAGAGGGTCAGTGGCCAAATCAGGTGGCTCAGTGCCTGAAACATCAATCAAGGTGCACCAAATCTCAGAGGGAAGAATCTTGTATTGCCATAGAATAAAAGAGGATAAGAACAAAGATCCTCAATCACCTTCCCACCTCACTCCAAAAAGGTAGCTGTCTGTCTCCTCATTTCTCTCCCCTTTTCAATAAAGTAATTTTGTTTCTCCTTTTAAATTTATATCTCTAATTTTTTTATTTATGTAATTTTATGATTCCCAGACAAAAAAAATTTACTCTCATAAGACTTGACACCCACACATCATACAGAGTACCTGGACCCTGAATTGTATGTAGGAGCTGGTGACACCTTAGGGTTACCTTTGTGGATGAATGAGTGTATCCCACATAAAATGTGTATACCAAAGACTACCAAACGTGAGGTGGGTTTTTGTGTGGAGTTGGTACCAGGAATCAAACTCAGGACCCCAGTCTTGCCAGGCAGATGCTGTGTCACTGAGCTATATCCCCTCACTGCACATGAATTTTAAGTAACTGAGAAGCTGTGGGAAGCATATGCTGGTGATTATACTGACCGCGAACCCAGTTTCCATTTTTAACTCCCTCCTCCTATCTTTACAATGCAGGCATTAATCATTAAGCACAAACTTTCCCACTTCTTTTTTTCAGCTGAGTCACCATGTGACACAGTTATAGGCATGATACAGGGGAACATGGGAAATATTTTGCCTTTGTGTGTGCGTTACTAGAGTTGAACCCTGGACCTCACACATGCTAGGCAAACCTTCTGCCACTGCTCTGCATTCCAGCCATGTCTTTTGCTTTTCTTTCTTTCGTTTTTTTTTTTTTTTGAATCAATTTTTTTTTTGTTTGTACCAGGGATCAAACTCAACCTCACACTTGCAAAGCAAGCACTTATGCCATTGAGCTAAATCCCTGGCCTCAATAATTATTTTTATAACACTAACATAATTATAGTCATTTGGAAGGATAGCATCAATTGAGACTTTTTTGCATTTATGACTAAAATTCATTTTAAACAAAAACGTAATTTCAGAAGTACAGTTATGCCAAGAACAGATAAGAAAATTCAAGGATCATGATTATGCTATACCAAACACATAAAAAGCAAAACTGATTTTATACTATAGGTCTTTACAAATAAATAAAATCCTATCTTCTTTTCTTGTATGTATCCTCAAATATCTTACATAAATAACAAAATACTTCATTCCATTCAATAGAATGAACTTTTTAGAAAAAACTGAAAAGAGTTGATAACTCCTAAGATTTATGCTTACTTTTTTCTACTTCTATTGGTCTCCTGAAATATTTAACCTAAGCAGGAAAATCTTTTCTGTAAATTAAGCACACAAGTCTACATGTGTCTTGAAGAACTCTGCCCAGTTACATATATCCCGCGTTGCTTTTGGTTTCCCATCTCTTCTTTGGTTCAAGCCCCCATGTGAGTTTCTTTTTTTTAAGCAGCCTGTGAGTTTTCAACCTCCTTTTTGGCTTTTACGAACTTGTGGCAGGCAAATGATTTGGCAATTTTTACACTGAGCTCTCCAGTAGCTAACTGGTTGCTGAGCTCCTCAGCCTTCTCAGCATCCCACTCCTCCACAGCTTGGTCTATCCTCTTTTCAAGGCCTGACTTTTCAACCTTTTTCTTTTTAACAGGGGGTTCAAATCTATCATTGGCTCCAAAGTACTAAGTTCCTTCCATTGATTTTCATTTAAGGACTGTTGACTTTGAGATTCTTTTTCATTCTTCAGTTTATCTTTTCTGGAGCATTTTCTCTTTTTCCTTGTGAATCTTGAGGCTAAAGTTTTCTGCTCAGAATTTTTTTTTATGCAATTCTTGAAATTTGTTCCACATATTTAAGGGAATTCCAGAAGAACACTCTTCACATGCATTTGCTTTGGTCTCTGTTTCAGTTTTTGGTTTATCTGCTGAGAACCCTGAGATTTCTGTTTCTCTAATGGTCCCATCTTTATCTTTCTGTAAGTTGTGATCAAAGTTCTGCAGTGTGGTTTCATCTTCAGAATCCAACTTGGTATCACATTCATTTAGGCCAGGAGGCAGCAGTCCACTCCACATCTTCTTCAAATTCATACAACAAGGCAAAATTCAAGTAAGGTATGTTTTTCAACTTAGTTCTTGAAAATCTTCAGCCATGTGTCATTTTCTTATGACAATCAGGAAGCGGACTCCCAGCACCCATTTTAAGACCTTGTCAATGTCATCGTCTTTTACTTTTCTGATGAAAGGGATAGTGACCTTTCCCTTCTGAGTGGGGCTGTAATAGCAGTCACCCTTTATGAAGAGTGGTGGTGGAGAATTTCTGAAAGGCTGTCCAGTTAGGTGCTGAGCCAGCACATAACGGCAGGTAAGATGAGTCTTAGTTACTTTTCTCCTTGCTGAGACAAAATATACAAAATTAAAGGAAGAAAAGCTTATTTAGCACAGTTTGCATAGATTTCAGTCCATAGTCAGCTGGCTCCAAGGCAGGGTGGCATGGCAGAGGGACACTGCAGAGGAGAAACAGTTCACAGTAAAGCAGGCAGAAGACAGCAAAGCTGGCCAATGAGGACAAAAGGATGTAAGGGTTTTAGACTGAGGCATAAGAACAGACCACAGAGGGGAGCAGAGGAGCCTGCGAAAAAGACAGCTGAGTCAAAGAAGTCCAACAGAGGGCTCCTGAGCAAGCCTCCAGGAGCCAGCTCTGAACAGCTGCCAGGGAACTCACTGGTCTCCAGCGCTAAGGACATAGAAGCTGTTTTACTAAGAACCTTCCTATCCCTCTTCTCTCTCCTTCTTTCTCCACTCAACACTGCAGGTGAAAAGCAGTAGTAAAATGCAAAATTTAAAGAGAGACTAAACAGACTCTCTGTCACACTGTAGATGGACCATTCCCAGGGGTCCTACGTTTGGGAAGGAGGGAAACAAATCCTATTTTTGAGTGAGGACTTGTTAGTCAGTATGTTGGAATGGGTGATTGAATTGAATCCTCATTCGGAACTTAATGTGATTCCCGGAGTTTTACCTATAGGTATTAAGAAAAACTTATGCATTTGAAAGGATTTTTACCCATGGCTAGGGAAAGGGCCACCCATACCCCACTGAGAGGGATTAAAAGTCAGTGAAAGACAAAGATAAAGTTATGTATGTGGATACAACCCCAAATCGTATGTGTGCTACATGTCAATTATACAAGATTCCTTTCTTGAAAACTATTCTGCTGGGAGTTTCTAGGTGCAGATGTCAGCTAGGAAACCTTTATTCCCTGGAGGTCTGGGTGTAATGGGATCTGACCTATCTAATTCCACAGCCTGGAAAAATCTGAGCTTGTCTCAATTTCTGCTCATTCCAGAGGTACTTAAGCCAATAACTTCTGTGTTTCTTTTGTATTCTACTCTTTTGCTCCCCAACCAGGCTGCAAAATCAGCATCTCTGACTCTCTTTACACATACAGATGTGAGTCAAGGAGATTTACCAATGAGTTACCACCTCTGTGCAGTGGACTGTTATGGTTAAGATTTAAAATGTCCCCCAAAAGTCTCATGTGTTCAGAGACAGGACTTTGGAAGGTAATTAGATTATAGGGACTTAGCTGAATATGCTCTTAGAAGGTGGGGTCCAGCTAGAGGAGGTGGGTCACTGGGGCAATGACCTGGCATTGTAATCCAAATATTGAATATGGTAATCCAAGTGTTGTAATCCCTTTTTTAATCTTCCTCACAATTCAGAAAGTTATATTTGTAATCTCATTGAAACATTATTAGAATCCCAGCAAGCTAATTCCTATCTACCATTGCCAATGCAACCCACAGTGAGAGTAAAGACACCAAGACATATTCAAAGTTAAGGGCAGCCTGATTCAAGTGAGGATATATGGACAAAGGCCTTGATCGAAGGAACTCCAAGAATTTATAATTTTGTGAAGAAGGGAGTGGCTCAAGGATGAGTGACAGAGAAGAGGTTGGGAACTATATGAGTAATCTGAGCTGGCTATCCAAGTGTGGAGAAAAACATCTTTGTAATGTGCATGGAGATACGCAGAAAGACCAGTCTGCATAACTAGACTGGGATATCATATGAATGAATTTAGGAGGCTGTTGCTACAGTTTCTGATATGTAAAATTTTTCTGCCCTGAGTATGCCTCTTGTTTTGAGGCTCCTACCCAGCTGACATTCTTGGAGCTGAATGGCTCTGCCATCCTACTGTGCTTCAATCTTTACAGAGAGCACTAAGCCAGGAAACAGGAAACTGTGAGGCTAGCCTTATTTGCATCACTTAGAGCCAATTGAAGGGAGAAAAGGAATAGACTTGAGGTTCCTTTCCAAGATTATGTGATTGAAAGTAGCATCTAAAAGAAGCCTAATATTTGAAATCAGACAAAGTATATTTTTAGATATCATGTAATTACACTAAGAAAAAAAACCCTAAAAACCTTTCACATTTATTGGAAAATTAAGAAATATTTTAAAAGAACACATCAATCAGATAAGACATAACAAAGCAAATTCTAAAATATTTTCAACTGAATGTTAACTAAATTTATACAATTTAATGCTTATGGAATACAACTAATTTCTACCATTAAGTGAATACATTAAAAAATAAGAAAAGTTGAAAATGAATGAGCTAAAATACCTCATTGAGTTAAAAAATAAAATATGAGATACTATTTTATTACTCACAAGGATTCACTGCCTATCTCTGGGCTAGCCCTCACCATGATCTGGTCAGTGGAATGTGCATAGAAGTGTTATATGTCACATTTAGGCAGAAGTGTTGAGAGCCAAAGTGTAATTCTCTATTCTATCTCTTTTTTCCTTTACCAAAATGATTATCAGTGTTGTAGATACTGGATAATTTTGCTAGCTTGAGACCTAGAATGAAGACAATTTGAAGAAGTGGGGTGGGTTAGTGAACAACAATATAGGAATCCAAGCATTCAATTGATAAATTTGAAATTTAATTAATTGAGCTCAGGACCACTCGTATATGTCGTAATCTAACTCTTAGCGCCGCCATTCTGTTCTGTATGCGCTATGCCCTTTGACCTTTAAAAAAAAACCAGGATGTCCTGTTTCCTCAGGAATGCACAGGTGTGGGGCCACCCACATCTTTGCGGTTTTTTCCCCTTTATAAACCACCCCCAAATCTTAGCCCAGTTGCACAGCAGTGTAAATTTCACCCTCACTCTGTGTCGCTGGATACCAGCCTAAATAAATAAGCACTCTCTTCTTTTCCCTCCAAAACGTCTTGGCCTTTTTATTCTTTTTACCTTTTTACAATTTTCATTTTATTTTGGGGTGCAGCCTTTTGGGGTACAACAGTGTACAGACCGCCTCCCACCATTTCAGAGTCCAAACAAGTGGCCTGAACTGGAAAGTTACAGAGCTTTTAAAATAGAAAACCATGGGGCTGGGGATTTAGCTCAGCGGTATAAGCACCTGCCTTGTAAGCACAGGGTCATGAGTTTGATTCCTGGTACCAATTAAAAAAAAAAAAGAACCACAAAAGACATCATGTTGGAAACAATTTAGTTAGAATCTTACATTAATTTTTGGTTGACACCTGTATCCTGCTTCTTTGTTGAGCAGGTTAATTTTTCTCTTGTAGGTACAGCTCATTCTGCTTTTCTCATGGGACTTACACCATGAGTAATTTTCCCATTTTTCTGGGTCAAATACAGGGCACTAGTTAAATGCAGAGCTCAAGATGGCATCAGTTATACCAAGCTACAACAGAAGAACCAGTTAAACTGGACAGAACAGGTAACACTGTTGCAGAGAAACCAATATCAAACTGAATGGAAGACTTTTCCATCAAGGAGTCTGGAAGGCAGTTTTATCTGTTTTATAGAGATGGGCTAGGGAAATGAGTTTGAGTCCAAACCAACAGCCAAGAATCAGTTTAGAGTTTGGTTTAAGTACATTTTGCATGCAGAATGTACAAAGCTGATAGCAGATTATTACATGATTGGTTACATGATCTGAGTCATATGTTGTCAAGCATAAAGCAGGAACATTCCGGGAAGGAGGGGAGGGGTTTGAGCAGAGCAGGTGGAATTAAGTGTATCCTTGACTGGGCCAGTCTATCCCAGACATGAAGTCTTTGAAGCAAGATGGAAAAACTACATATATTTTTAGGTAGGAAAACATTACTGCTGGATGCAGTCATGCATATTATGTAGCATGTTATCTAGGAGAAGCAGCTGGACACAGACAGTCAAGACTGACTGAGTTTAGCATGCTGTGTGACATGCAGCATGAGCATAGTCATAGGCCACTAACTGATTTTTAACTTCTTCTATAAAATGTCTGTAAGTTTGCCATTCTATAATTTTGCCTCTACATCATAAGAAATAAACTATGTTGTTAAAAGTCCTGACATATGGGAGATTATTTGCTTGTTACTGTAGTATAACCTATCCTATCCTAACTGCTATAGAAATACAAAAGAGACAGCCCTGTAATCCCAGCTCTCTGGGATGCTATGGCAGGAAGATCATAAATTAGAACAATTTAGTGACTTAGTGAAGCCCTGCCTCAAAATAAAGCATAAAAAAGGGCTGGGGATGTAGTTCACTACAAATGCCTAGGGTTCAATCAACAGTGAAAACAGAAATGAAACAAAACAAAAAAAGAAAGACAGAAAGAAAGAAAAGAATCTGGGAATCAAAACAGAAGGATTGTTATGAGTTCAAGGCCAGCCTGGGATACATAGTAAATTCAAGACCAGCTTAAACGACACAGTAAAATCCTTAAACTTAAAAACGAAGAAAGAAAGAAAGAAAGAAAGAAAGAAAGAAAGAAAGAAAGAAAGAAAGACAAAACTCAAATATGAGAATATAAATGCAATAAAAATATCAGAAAAATTAATGAAATGGAAACTAAATTTTGTTTTTGTTGATCCTCTAGAGGATCAACAAAAACAAAATTTAGTTATTTGGAAAGATCAATAAAATTGATAAATTCCTGACAAGTTATCAAGAAAAATTTAAAAAGAAAGCAAGCACAAATAATATAAAAATTAAAATTCCATACAACTACAAATTTATAAATACTAAAAAAATAACAGGATTTTATGTTAATTTCATGCCTAAAATATGAAAGACATATTAAATGTATGTATTCCTAAAAAAAAAAAAATACGATCTACCAGCCAGGCATGGTGGTACACTCCTGTAATCCCAGCACTTGAGAGGCTGAGGCAAGAGGATTGCTGCAAGTTTCAGCCTGGGCTACAAAGTGAACCCAAGGCAGCCTGAACCACATAGTGAGATCCTGTCTCAAAAAGACAAAAAAAAAAAAAAGTTGACCAAAAAGTAAATAGAAATTCAATCCTTAATCCTTAAATTCAATCCAATAATCCTTAAAAGTTGAATTGATATTTTAATAACCTACCCATAAATAGCTAAGGACAATCTTATATTAACCACATACACACTTTTTGGAAAACAGGACAAAAAAGAATATTCTTTATTTATAAGGCTGACATTATTTATTTTGTTTAGATTTTTTGAGATAAGTTTTCACTATGCATTCTAGGTTGTCCTTAACTCTCTGTATAGCCCAGCATGGCCTCAAACTCATGGTGATCTTCCTGTCTCAGCTTCCTGAGTGCTGGGATTACAGGCATGCACCAGCATGTCTGGCAAGGCAGGCATAATTTTAATATTAGAATCCAATCAGGTTAGTTCCAAGTGAAAAAAACCCTTTCTGACTTGAGGACAACGATACATTATATTAGCAAATCATATCAAGCCATACATAAAAAAGAAAACCCACTGGGACCAATGTAGACAGAACAATGGTGACATGCTAAATCCTGAAATCTGTAAATATATTATTTTATTTGGCAAAAGTGACTTTGAAGAAATGATTTAAGTTTAGACCTCAAGATGCGATTAGCCTGGATTTTTCCTGTGGGCCCAGTGTAAGCACAGGGAGCTCAGAGTCAGAGATGGGACCATAGATGTGAACTGGAAGTGATGGGCTTCAAGGGTGAGGAAGGGGCCCAAGCCAGGGGAAGCAGGCGGCCTCTGGAAATGGTGAGCAAGGCAGTTAATTCTCCCCTGCATCCCCAACACAACACACAGCCCTGCCAATGCCTTGATGTAGCTCCATTTTGGGCTCTCTCTCTCTTTCTCTTTTAGATAGGCTGGGTTTTTTGTTTGTTTGTCTTTTTGAGACAGGGTCTCCCTAAGCAGTTCAGGCTGGCCTTGAGCTCACTTTGCAGCTTAGGCTGGTCTCAAACTTGCAACAATCCTGCCTCAGCCTCCTGAGTGCTGGCATTATAGGCATGTACCACCTCACCCAGCAATCCACTAAATTTGTGTTTTAATTTATTGCATCAGTCACAGGAAATTAATACAACTAATTTGATCTTATGCCAGAAATGCAAGGATGACTTAACACTTGAAAATGAAGCAATTTCACCGTATTAGTAGATTTAAAGGAGAAAAGTCATATGACCATTTTGGTAAGTGCAGTGTTTTAAAATTCAATTTTAATGATAATTTTTTTGGAGACAGGGTCTTGAAGGCTTGATTTAAGTTTAGACCTCAAGATGTGATCAAACTCCCTGTGATTCTCCTGCATCAGTCTCCTGAATGCTGGGATCACAGGTACCACCACACCTGGCAACTTCAATCATAATTAAAAAAAAAACACTAACAAACTGGATAAAAAGAATTTTCTTAACCTGACCAGAGATATCAGAAAACAATGTCATAATTACCATAAAAGCCAGCAGTTCCTTTTAAGAGAAGGAAGGTTGTACTTGGGGAGGTATATACTGTGGACTTTTCTGAGATGCTGGTGAAAACCTTACTTCTTAACCCAAATGGGTGGAAAATAAGAGGTTGCTTTATAGCAGTTATGTCTCATGTACTTTCTATTAATTGTGATTTTTTTTTCAAAACAAATATTTTTTGAATGATGAAAAAGAAAAAAAAAAGAATTGAAAAGAAGCAGGTAGAACAAAGCTACATTTCATAGCCTACAATTGCCTTCTTCAGAGAGGCCAGATATTTTCAGCTGGCCTTGGGATTGACAGGATCTGACTAGCTAACAGGAGCTGGAAAGACTGCATACTTGTGGGCTGGGGTGATTCTCTCCCTTAGGAAGGCAGTGGCTGGGCAGAGAAGGGGGAGAGGCTATGGGCCTCTGCTCTGGGGAGGACACAAAAGTCACCAAGGACAATCAGGAGGCACCTGAAACCTCAAGAGCTAGAAGGGATGGGAGGTTAGAGGGAGCTCACTGCGTAGTTGGAGTGTGGGTACCCCGGTCATGAAGTAAGTGGGTAGGGATAAAAGATTCCCCAGAGCTTTCACCTCCAAGGCCTGAGGAAACCCTAAGGTAGCCTGAGATTCTCAAATTAACATAGCAAATAATTGAGTGCCTAATATGCACAAACACAAACACTGTATAGTTTTGAAGCTTGCCTCTGTAGGTCTTTGTCTCTCAGCCTAATGATTACAGTATACGCAGATGTCATGGCAGCTGTCAGTGAAGGACTGGCCATCTGGCCAGATGCTGGCAGAGTTTTGCATTCTGAGACGCTGACTCAGGACTAATAATTAGATAAGTCATGAGACAGCGTGGGCAACAATGCTGTGAGCCAATAATCATAGAGATAGGTAAAAGTTGATTTGCAAACAAATAGGTCATGGGGATTGTGACTCTGTAAGACTGGAAATGTAGGATGTCATGTATGTGTGTGTGTGTGGGGGGGTGCTAGGGAATGAACCCAGGGCCTGACACATGCTAGACAAGTTGCCCTATCACTGAGCTACATCCCCATCCCCTTTTTAAAAAATTTTTTATTTGAGGGGTCTCACTAAGTTGCCCAGGATGGTCTGGAACTTGCCATCCTCCTCCCTCACCTTGAGAGTTGTATGTCACCATGCCCGATGGCAGTTTGTCATTCTGTGGCATCACATAGACTGATGACCTTCATGAATGAAATTCTGTTGACCAGGGAGCAACTGTGAAATGCATATTCAAATTTAGAGTGACTCTAGGTGGGATGGCATAAAAACCAAAGCACCTGTCAACAACTTACTGTGTGCTGGAAACACAGGTTTCTAAGGGACCCCAAATGGAAACTATGATGTCGATGTCCCCAAATGGCAAGAACGGACAAACAGAAGGCAGGGAGGACACCTGAGCAGGGCTGCTGGTCCACCTCTAGAGGGGTGACTGGGAGCGCTTGGTCACCTCCAGCCTGACTATTCATAACTGCTGTGACAACCAGTATCAAGAGTGTTTGATGGGGGTGAGGAGGATGTCAGAATAACCACTCGTTATAAATCTTGAGTCACTGAACAGGAAGAATGGACACCATCTACAACCAAACTGACATAACTGCTGCAGAGATCAATGACATTGGAAATAATGTTGCTGCTTTTTCAAGATGTTTTAAGAAGAAACCATTGTAACTTTCCAGTAGACAATCTCAAACTACCACTTACTTTTTTTTTTTGGTACCAGAGATGGAAATCATGACCGTGTGCTTGCTAGGCAGGCGCTTATGCCACTGAGCTAAATCCCCGGCCTACCACTTACTTTTTAAGCCTCTCTCTCTCTCTCCTTTTTTTTTTTTCTTTGTGGTACTGTGCTACAGATTGAACCCATCTCTTTCTCACTAAGCTACATGGCTAGGCTATTTTTTTGTTTGTTTGTTTATCTGTTTGTTTCTTTTGAGACAGTCTTACTAAGTGGCCCAGACTGGGTAGGTTCAAACTCATGAACCTCCTGCTTCAGCCTCTCAAACTACTTTGATCCAGGCGTGCACTATTGTGCTCTGGCTTGAAACCCTCTCTTAAGGGCCAGGAATTTAGCTCAGTGGCTTAAGGGCTGCCTGGCAAGCGTGAGGTCATGAGTTCGATCCCTGGTACAAAAAAAAAAAAAAAAAAAGAAACCCTCTGTTAAAAGCTTTCACCTAGTCCTGTCCACCAAATTTAAACTACTGTATCGTGATTCTTGTTCAATCTAAGCCTCCTCTTTGGAGAGCTGCCTTTACAGACAAATCCTTCCTAAATATCCTGGCTCTGCCTTGGCTATTGGCTCTCTGCGGGCAGTGTTCCTGCCTGCGATAACAGCAAACACCACTCTGTATTAGCACAAAGTTGCCTTGATGGTCTTATCAGGGAGCCGGCCTTCAATTCTTGAGGCCCACCAAGATCCAACTGAGATCTACAGCTCAAGACCCCTTACTACTGCAGCTGACCCCCCCGTGCTTCCCCCAAGAGTCTTCCAGACTGAAAGAGCTTGGGATGGAAGTCTTGCATTGGGCCCAAGGTCTAATTTCTCTTTTTCTCTCTCTGTTCTTATTTTTTCAAAGACTCTGTAAGCCTGTAAAAGTATCTAACCATCAGCCAGCCTCCTGCCCCTGGAGAAAAGAGGGATTGCGTCTTGGGTCACACATAAAATATCTAATATGCTTCATGTATATAAATAACAAAAGTTTCCTTTAAAAATATTTGATTACAACATTTAAAAAAAGTGCCAAAAATGGTGAGCCATAGGTTGGACACTGCTGCAAGGATTTGATAAGCTAGAGAGAACATCACAGAGAAATTTGGAATTGTTTTAGAGACATATAATCCAGAGCATTGATATGCTAGTAGAAATTTCAGATGCAGAAAGTTAAAGAGAAAATAGGAAGACCTCCAAAAGTGACTTTAAAGAACTTGGCTTATAAAAATAAATAAATAAAAAGGATTTAGAGAAAAACCACTCAGATGTTGGCCAAGGTCTTTTACAGCTCATTTTCCTTAGTTTTCCTGATCAAAATAAATTGCTCTCTGATTTAGTTCATCAAGAGAGAAATCCAAAGAGGACTTCCAGGTCCAGCCCTTTACCTAGGAAAAGCGTAGGGTAGGTAGATCCTGAAGCAGATGTGCCCTGGCTCTCTTCTCTTTTTTGTGAATGACCCTAAGCCAGAAATAGAGGATTTAGAGCATTTAATACACAACTAGAAACTAAAATAAGAAACAATCCCACAGACAGGCCCCTAGAACCTTGCTGAATGGTTTGCAAGAGTCCTAAAACTTAAAAATGAAAGGGGAGTGTGGTGACACATGCCTGTCATCTCAGCACTCTGGAGGCTGAAGCAGGAGGACTGCCATGAGTTCAAGGCTAGCCTGCGCTACATAGTGAGTTCAAGTCAAGGCTAAATTACATAATGAGACCCTGTCTCAAAAATAAATAAATAAACAAATAATCAACTAAAAAAATTAAAGGGGAAAAAAGTCACCAATGAAGATATTCAATTTCCCATTCTGTTCTTCGACTCACAGGGAAACATTTCTCTGGAAATCAAAGGATAAGCTCACAAACTTTTGGTTGAAATGGGTACAATATCAATAATAACAATAATACTGAAAAATAGTCATTCTCTGCTGTACCAAACTCAGATGCTTCTGCCCATCTTCTTTGGGAGAAAACAACGTATGTGGATCATTGTGCTTCAGTTCAGTTCATGCTTATCTTTCACAAGTGTTCAGCCACATCCCCAAAGGCCTCCAAGTGTCCTACGATTCTGTTCTCTCTCTCTTCTCTTGTCCTGTCCTGCCCTGTGCTTTTCCTTCCCTTGCTCTCCCCTCTCCTCCCCTTCTCCTCTCGTGTTCTCTCTCTCTCTCTCTCTCTCTCTCTCTCTGGACAGGGTCTCACTCTGTAGCTCAGGCTGGCTTTGAACTCTGGAAGACAATTCTCCTGCCTCAGACTGGCATCTCAGGTGTGTGGTGCTACGCCCAGCTGATACATCGAGCTCTAAAACTGTTTCTTCCATCTGCTTATTCGCTTAGCTCAGAGAGGACTTAACAGTTCCACAGGCAAGTTACCTATTTGTCAAAGGAAATACAAGATTAATCCCCCCAGAGGTAAATCCCATACTCTACACAACCAGATGTGCAAAATGCTCTGGACCAATAAAGCAAAGATAACTACGAGCATTCCTGGATCTTACGGCCTTTCCTGAAAATTTCCACATCATTCTTTGACTTAGTAACATCTTCCCCTGGGAATCCAAACAAGGGCAGGCCTTTTTGTGAGTTAAAACGAGCTTTTCAGTGCATCTCTCTCTGGGCCTACCTAGATTATCATGAACTTTTCAACCTGCAAGCTTATGAGCAGCCTCATCAAGTTGCTCCTTTCATGAGAATCATGAACAACAGCCGTTCCCCTGCCCAGTGGTAAAGGCCTCTCTGCCTGATGAGGGTGGCAGATGTCTTCAGCTGACTCAGTTTGCGAGTCCATCATGGTGTAGTCTGCTGCTCACCGACACACTGCTCAGCAAGTATGCTTACTTCCTTTGAACTCTACACTTCCTCGGAGATACCACTAATCCCGTCAAAGGCCAAGGGTCCTTCTGTCTGTGGTAAGCAAAATTCAGTTTGGTGCTGCTCACTTACTTTCTCTGTTTTTTCCTGGGGATTGAATTAAGGGCCTTCCCCTTGAGCAACATTTGCAGACCTGTTTATTTTTTGTTTTGAAATGGGACCTCTACATTGTTAGGCTGCCAGACTGGGTTTGAATTTGCAACGATCCCAGAGTGCTGGAATTACAGGTGTGTGCCGTGACACCTGGGTCCAGCTTGGTTTATTTACTTTGGTGTTCTGTTACTAAGCCTGCCAGGCTGGCCTTGAACTCATGGCTCCTCAGTTCTGGGATTTCAGGCATGAACCACCATGCCCTTGGTTTATTACCAAACTGTAAGGATTTTTGGTGAGCCACTGCGTAATAGCAGTCTTTATCAGAATTTGTTATGAGTTTTCATCTGAGATTTTTCAGATTACAAATCAACACCCCACTTTCTATTCCCTTTTACATTGGCAAATGCTGCAAACACAGATTCTCTGTGTTCCTGCAGTCTGAAACTTCTCTGGAAAAGCCTGATAGCTAGAATGCCGGGGTCTTGTGCCTGCTGGAAACTAGTGGAGAAGGGGTCAGGCATATTAAGGACCAGCCTGTGATACCCCAACCCAGTGCCTAAACATATACTGGGGAGCCAGTCAAAGAAACACTCAAGGCCGCCTCTGCAGTGCTCTACAGTGCCAGGCCTGGGAAGGGCTGGCAATGAATGCACTGTGGAGGAGAGAGGGGAGGTTTGCTTGTTTCTGGCCAGGTCACTTCGCCTTGGTGCTGGCCCTGGGGGCCGACTCCCAGGAACACGGAGATGGGGTTGGGGTGGGGATCACAGTGTGTTCTCTGGCCATGCTAACCCAACTTCTCTCTCCTAGAGAAATCCAGTTCTGGTGACCATCAAGGGCAGTCAGAGGATAACAAAAAGCCAGTCAGACGAGGCCAGGCTTATGGGCCACCTGACTAAGTCGTCTCCAAATTCCCACTGCCAGAGCTGTCCTATTTTCCTCCTCTACCTCCACGTCCTGGGGTCTAGGGTTGGTATCAGGAGTTCCAAGCAGCACCCAGGGATAGGTAATCCTGCCCCCAGGCTACGACCAGGTGTCCACAGGGGAACTGGGCTGAAGTATCCAACAGATGACCTCCGGAGGAAAGGTCCCAAGGGCTAGGCACCGGGAAACCCTTCCCACAGATAGTGTCATGCAAATGTGAGGCCCAGAGCGCTTTCCGGGCACACTCCCAAAGCTGTGGGTCAGGGACACGACCTCTGCACTGGGACCAAAGTGGTCATTTTCTATTCTAACTCCTAGGAGTCTACTTGTCAGTTTGGCCCGACCCTGCTGTCTCTTGCCGTCTTGTGGGCCGGGCCAAACAACCTGTGATACGCTGTTTTGCGCGGGAGGTTGTGGGCTGCTGCAGTAGTTTCTTAAGTGACACCCTCAGTGCCTACGTAAACCGCGAGGCTCAGTCGCACCGGGGCGGGGCCCGTAACCAGTCCAGCCTCTCAGCCAGGTGACAAGGCCCCTCCCTTCAGGCCCCGCCTGTTATCCTTTGAACTTCTGGCAACCCCGCGGCGCCGCTGGGTTAAACTCAGCTTCCTGAGCTTTGATCACAGTCTTGAGACACCACGGTGAAGAAATAAGTAAACACGAAGGTGCAGGGACAGTTTGAGCCTTTAAAAAATCCAGGGCAACGGAGACTCAAGCCGGCCAGCTAGTGTAGTAGAATCAAGTTAGAAAGAGAAATGAAGCTGTTAAGAAAACAAAAGTTGGGCATAGAGGCACGCGCCGGTAGTCCCAGCACTTTGGGAGGCTGAGGCACGAGGATCGCAATTTAGCGAGACCTAGTTAAAAAAAAAAAAAAAGACGTAAAAACTGGGTTGGGGGGTGTAGTCTAGTGCAAAAACCCTGGGTTCGATCCTGAGTACCTTAAATAAATAAAATAACCCTCTCGGATGGGAGGGCTCCAGGGGAGGTTCACGGGGCGACCGGCTCGCTGGGCGGGGCACACCTCCAGATTTGTGACGCGCGGGGTCGGCCGCGGTGACGGGACCCCCACTAGCCGGGCGGCTGGGGGACAGCGCCCCGAGGGGACGGGTCGGGCTGGGCGCCCGGCCACGCGCAGCATTCAAGTGAGCGCGGACTCAGCGGCGGCGGGGAGCGGGCGCCGATCGCGCGCCCGGCCGCGGTGGCCGCAGTGTCCCCGGGGCCGCGCCTCGCCCCCGCAGGTTCAGGGCCAGGACCGGGGCCGGGGCCGGGGCCGGGGCCGGGGCCGGGGCCGGAGCCGGGGTCGGGGTGGCGGGCGGCGGCGCGCGGACCCGCGGCGGGTTCTGTGGGCTCG
Organism: Hydrochoerus hydrochaeris; assembly: GCA_004027455.1. NCBI lineage: Eukaryota > Metazoa > Chordata > Mammalia > Rodentia > Hydrochaeridae > Hydrochoerus > Hydrochoerus hydrochaeris. The sequence continues at coordinate 95,304 of PVLA01003787.1, read as the reverse complement.
GCGGCGGCAGCGGCGGCAGGAGCTCGTGCGGCTGCGGCGAGGGCGGCGGGGCCGGAGCCCGAGCGCGCGGCGCAGCCCGGGGCCGCCCCCCGCTGCGCGCGCCCCGCCGCCCGCGCCCCGGCCGCCGCCCGCGCTGCCGTCGACCCCGCCCGCCGGCGCGCCGCAGCCGGGACACCGCCCCCGGCCGGGGCTGCCCCGCTCGGCCGCGGCGCCGGCGCGAAGATGGCTGCGAAGGGCGCACACGGCGCCCACCTGAAGGCGGAGGGCGAGCTGGAGCGCTGCCGCGCCGAGGGCCGCTGGGGCCGCCTGCCCGAGCTCGCCCAGCAGCTGCGCGCGCCCGGCGGAGGGCGCAGGGTCAGCCCTGGCCCCGGGCCCGCCGCGCCGGACGCGGGTGAGTGCGGGGCGCAGGGTCGCGCGGGACTCCGCGGGGCCGGGCCGGGGCGCGAGCGGGAGCAGGAGCAGGGCCAGCGGTCTGTCCTCCAGGGCGCGGCGTCCCCCACCTCCCGGAAGCGCTGGAGCCTGCGCTCCCTGAACTCCTTCGGTGGAAGCGATGTCTGCCCCGTCCTTCTCTTCCCCAAGTAGAGTGGAAAGAGGAGCTCCGACCGCAGCCGACCGGTGGCGGGTGCCTAGCGCCCCGGGGAGGGTGGTGAGCCGGGGAAAGAGGCCTGACGAGACTCAGTTTCCTCGTCTGTGGTGGACGCTGTGGGAGGCTCTCAGGAGGGCAGGTTTAGCTGGGCTGGGCTCCTGTACCGGGCGGGAGGACACTCGATGGGGCGCAGGAACATCCGCCCAGGCTCCGGCACCAGGTAGTGTTCCTGGTGCCCTCCCCTCGGTATGGGGAGCCCTCCTAGGGCCCAACGTGGCACAGCCTGGGAGCCTTGTCTGCAGGCGTGCAGATCTGAAGTGTTTTAAAGATTGCCCAGCCTGGGGAACTGTGGTAATGGTAATGACAGCCAGCACTATTGCTCATGTTTGCCCACTTTACAGTTAAGGAAGTTGAGGCCTAGAGAAATTAAGTGATATGGCCATGCTGCCACTGTTTGTTCTTGTTTTGTTTTGCTTTGTTTTGTTTTTCACAAACCTCTGGGGTTTTTTTGAGACGAGGCTATGTAATTCAGGCTGACTTTGAGCTCACTGTGTAGCTCAGGCTGGCCTTGAACTCGTGTACCCTTCCTCCCTCAACCTCCTGAGGGTTGGGATCACAAGCATACACCCCCACCTCCCGCTAGCCACAAAGTTTTGGAAACAAGATTTGAACCCAGCTTTCTGAGTACATCCCTCTACTCATTTGGCCATGTCGCAACATGGAACAGAGTCCCACCCTGGTGATGGATGCTCTCTCAGGGGATTTGATGTTGAATTGTGGAGTTCAGAGAAAGTGACAGAGATGGCGCTGGCCCCTGTCTGGTATTTGGGGGAGGGGAGGATGTGTAGGACCAAAGGGGAGGGGCTTAGTGGCAGGGATGGAAGGTCTGTTTGAGGCCTTAGTATGCTTCTGAGCCTGACAGCCGGGGCTTGGGCAGACTGGAAGTGCATGTTTGGAGAATCAGGTAAGCCCTTTTTCCAGGGCAGAAGAGATCAGCTAAGGAGTTTCTGGGTAGATGTGGGAATCTGAGCCAGAGAGCCAAAGAGACAGGGGCTGTGCCCAAGAGAGAAAATGGTAGAACTCAGGGCCATAATGTGCCCAACTTGTGTGCAAGCCCAGTCTAGGATACAGATGCCACGTTTCTCAAACTTTGGCCGTATTCTATGGAAAATCATCGGAAAACTGTTACAGCATAGGGTGTAAATCGCGAGGTGTACAATATTGTCTCTGTTTTTAAAATTTTTATGAGGAGGGCAGGGGATGTGTCCCTGTGTTAGATGTGGGGGGTACTAGAGGTCACATAATGCCTCTGTGGTAAAACCTGTACTCGGCCAGTGTCCCTGCCAGCCTTCTTGGGGTGGAGAGAAGGCCTGAGCCTGGGCAAGTTTCACTGTGGGGACTGGACTGTGAGAAGGGACACTCCGGCACTGGGGGTCTCTTCTGACAACTTTGGGGTTTGGTTCTGTGAGTGATTTCTATTAAGTCCAGATACACTGCCCCCCAACACATTCGTGCACATACATGTGTGCACACATATAACAACATGAGAAAAGAAAACCGGTGGAGGAAGAGGGGAGGGGAAGGGGATGAAAAAAGAATTCAGACGAGTTATGTACATGTACTGACTCCCCACAATGAATATAATCATTATGTGCTACAAACACATACTAGTGAAAATACATAAAAATAAGCCTGGTGTGGTAGTGCACACCTGTAATTCCAGCACTCCAGAGGCTGAGGCAGGAGGATCACCAAGAGTTTCAGACCAGCCTGGGCTACATAGTGAGTTCAAAGCTAGCCTGATACAGATAAACAAAACCAGTAAACCCATTAAAAACAACAAAAAGAAAAGGAAAAAGGAAGCCATTGACTGCCAAAGCCCACACACAGAGCATGTATGTGCGTGTGTGTGCGCGCGTGCGTGCGTGTGTGTGTGTGTGTGTGTGTGTGTGTGGAGGGGATGGCTATTTTGGTACTCAGGACTTCTTGATCACTGGAAATCACGAACCAGTTTTGTCCAAGGTGTTAGCACCAGCCCACACACTGCAGCCCAGGAGCAAGGGTGTCAGTGTTGCCTGGCCCGTTAGACTCCAGTCAGGGCCCAAAGCATCAACAGCCATACAGTGCCGGGGAGGTGTGGGAGCTACTCAGAGGGAGCAGAACCCAGTGAACCCCATTTTTCTGAGGCCTTGAGGTCTGCTGTGTCAGAGATTGTTCGAGAAAGTAAAGCAAACCCCCAGTGCCTAGATTTCACTCTGGAGGACTGGAGGATGGCCCTGTGGGGGTCCCCTGTGGGTGGTAGAAAGGTCAGGACATGCTGAAGCAGAACAGGCCCCTGCACCCTCTTCCTGTTTGAGAAGGCTTCTCTCATCACCCCCAGGGGAAGGTAGTTACTACTGTGGTGTGTTTTCTTCAAATTACATCCTGCTTAGATTTGGTCAGAATGAAGCAGGGGAACCCCAGAGCGCAGCTGGTGCCTCTGGGGTTTATTTTTATAAAAAAAAACAATGAGTCCCCTTTAATCCCAGCACTCTGGAAGGCTTGAGTTAGGAGGATCATAGGTGGGAGTCTCACCTGGGTGACTTAGCAAGACTGTCTCAAAATAAAAAATGAAAAGGTCCGGGGATGTAACTCCGAGTGAAGATCTTATATGCAATATCCAGTGCCACAAAAGTAAAAACAAAAACAAAACAAAAAAACAACCCAAGGAGTCTATCCAAGTGATGGAAAAAAAAATATTAAGAAAAATTTCTAAAACATTTTTAAAAAGAGATGAACTGTAATATCATCCAGCCTGACTATGAACTCATAAGCCATCTTTAGTATTTCAGTATATATTTATTACTTTAGCATTTTAGTACATATTTATTACATAATAATTTTTAAAAAGTTATAACCACTTCACATTTATTTGTTTGTTTTGTTTTTGTGAGACAGGGTCTCACTGTGTAGTTCAGGCTGGCCTTAAAACTCAGTACGTAGCCTAGACTGTCTTCAAACTCATGGTGATCCTCTTGCTTCAGCCTCCCAAGTGCTGGGATCACAGGAGTGTACCGCCATGCCTGGCTCCACCATATCATTATTACTTCTCAAAAAACCTAGCAATTTTCCAGGCCTAATAGGTCTGTAATCCCAGCACTGTAGAGACTGAGGTAGGAGGATTGTGAGTTCATGGTCAGACTGACCCTATTGAAAAAAAAATCTAGCAATTAAATTTTAGTTTGTCAGTCAAGATCCGATTAAGACCACACTTCACATTAGGTTCTTGAACCTATTTCCAATATTTTACTAATTTCAACCATGGAGCAGAGATCAAAAAATTTTGCAGTTAACACTTGCTCAACCCCACTTGAATTGTGTTGAGTCTCTCTTTCTCTCTAATGAAGCCATTTTTCTGTTTCATTTTTATTTTTAGTTGATTTTTTTTTTTCCACTAGAGATTGTTTCTACTGAGTAAGTCAGCAGCTCTGGAGGCAGGTGGCCTCTTGCATTTCTGTAGATTCTGGGCTGTTCCCTGGCTGTGAGTGGAAGGCCCCTGCGGCTGCAAGAACCACTGGGCCTGTTTGACCTGGTGGGACAGGGGCTGGCTGGACCACATTTCCTAAGGCTGTGGGTATGTTACTAAACGGAAACCTCATGATTCAGGTTTAATTGAAGTGTTGGCACTTTGTGATAAATAAGTGGTTTTGGGGTTCCAGTTTGGCCCTTGGTCCCTGAACGCTTCCTGTCACTGCCTAAGGGCACATTGGTAGGCATGGAGAGAGGACTGTGAGGTCTGGGCAGGAGGCAGGTGGCTTCCAAGGGGACCTCTGGGACCAGGTACCCTGAGAGGGACCAGGTACCCTGAGAGAGGCCAGGGAGGAGCCAGAGGCTTTCAAAACCTGAGTTAGGGGAGGAGACTGAGTAGCCACCAAGTGAGGCCGCCTTTGGCCCTTCCCTGAGGCCAGGGTTGGGGGACATCATGCTGAGCTCCCACAGCTGCCTTACTGTCTGTCAGGAGACCTTCTCCTGGGAGGAGACAAGCTGGATAGGGTGGACTTCAGGCAGCAGGATGCTAAAAAGCAGCTTACTTGGCCTTTGGGAGGATGAGGCTGCTTTATCCACCTGGATTCTTAACTACTGAAAAATCAGGATTTATTTTTCAATGCTAGGGATTGCATCCAGGGCCTTTACACTGAGCTGTATCCCTTGGCCCTTTATTTTATTTTATTATTTTATTTTTTATTTTTTTATCTTGAGCCAGAGTCTTAAGTCAATAAATTGGCCAGGCTGGGCTTGAATTTGGTATCCTCCTGCTTCAGGCTCCCAGAGTGCTGGAATTACAGGTTTGCCTAGCTTTGAAAATGTACAACTTTTAATCCGCAAACACCCTTTAGCTCCATAGACAGGCCAGCTGAGAATACTGGGGTGGAAAGAGGGCCAAGGAGGAGAGAGGTGGAGAAGGAAGAAGAAGAGTTAAACAAGGGAAGAAAAGTTAACTATATTTCTGACACCCGCTGAAGGTCTGCTAAACAGAGATGCAGTCAGAAGGCCCTAGAGAGGAAGTCTCTCCACCACAAGGACAGAAATGTCTGTGAACAAAAAATCTGAAGCTCCCGTTGTAGACGGTTGTTGATTTTTGACTTCTTAAAAGCTGTGCCCTGCACAGGGTGCAGCAGAGACAGATGATATTTTGGCGGTGCTACTGTCTGTGACCCTAACAATATTTCTTGTGTGTATTATAGTCTATAAAATGGGAATAATATCCATCTTTTAGGGCTTTGTGGATTAACAAAAATATATAATAAAGTGCCTAGCACTCGGTAAGTCCTTAACAAATACTAGTAGTGCTCCTTTCACAGACTAGGTCACTCTTAGAGATTAGAGCAGTGCTTCTCTAAGGGACTGTGGTGAGGAATCAGTTTTGTTTCATTTTGTTTCATCTGTTTGCTTTCATACTTTCATAAAATACAGTATAAATGAAGCCAAATACAGTATAAATGAAGCACTAGCAAAACGACGGAAAAATGCACCAAGTGCTACCTCTTCAATTTTTCATCCTTGTTTTCAAAATTGTTCAGTCTGCTCTTCTTGAACTGTATGTGCGCTGCCTTCCTAGGGGCTGGATTACAGCACTGGGGTTCAGAGGACACCCCGGTTATTTGGAGGAAAGGAGAAAAGAAGGAAGCTAAGCAGGATTCTCTGGGCTTGAAAGGTACCTGGCAAAGGAATAGAACCTGCCCAGGGGTGGCGCCTAGGGGTAGACATTCATTTCCCTTCTTAGTAGTGAGCAGGCTTTTAAGTCTACTTCCAGTTTTTTTGTTTTTGTTTTCATTTTTGTATTAGGGAGTGAACTCAAGATCTTTGTACTGGGCTACATTGCCAAACCCTTTCTTATTATTTTGAGACAGGTTCTTGTGAAGTCACTAAATTGCCTAAACTAGGTTCAACCTTGCAGTCCTCCTGCTTCTAGAGACAGAGGGCTGGGATTCTAGGCAAGCACCACCATGCCTAGACCTACCCTGAGTTTTACGGATGCAAAGCTGAGAGAACCTTTTGTGCCTAGCGGGAGTCTTAGGCTTTCACTGAAAACTTGCTAGGCAGTTGCCCCTCCTCCTGGCTGAGATTTGGAAATGTAGATTGCCTGTCAGTGTTGGTTAGATTTAAATTTATTTTTCATTAGGTAATATACTTACATGGTTCAGTCATTCCATTGGTACAAAAAAAAGTAGAGTGGAAAGCTTTTTTTCTGTGTGTGTGTGTGCGTGCACACGAGTGTGCGTGCTATCACTAGTATGCGTGACTGTACAGTAGCATATTACTCTGATGTTTTATCAGTTGATCTCTTGGTATGTTCCATAAAAGCACGTACAGAGTGTCATCAATCTTCTTCCTGGCTGCATGGCTTCCGTTGTTATATGTCTCCCATACTTTAATTAGCCTCCTGATGGACAGAAAGGCTATCACTATTTTATTGCTGGTGTAAATAATACTGCAGGAAGGATCTTATACACAGGCTGTACACGTGTACAAGAGAATCTGTAGTGATGGGATTGCTGGACCATTGGGTACATATAGACGCAGGTTTGATCTGTGTTGCCAGACAGCCCTTGAGAAAGGTTCTACCCACTTGTGCTCTGATAGCAATGGGTTGGAGTTTGGGCCAGGTACTTTTATGGGTATTCTCTCAAGATGTTAATTTTAAAAAACATGAGGTAAGTAGCAAAGGATATCATATCTGATGTTCTCAGGGCAAAAACCTCCTGGTACTGTACTGTTAGGATTCTGAGAATCAGGGCTGCTCTCTGCAGGAAGCCTTTCTAAGAGGAGGAGATTCCTCCTTGGAAGTGCAGTTTTGGACCAGAGGCTTTGAGATGAGCAAACTTTGAGATCCTAAGAGTGAGGAAGGAGAAGCATCCTGGTTGCAAATTGAACTGAAAAGATGGGCTGAGCAGATATCTCTAGAGACTGAGTGGTAGGCACTTGTCTGGCTGATCCTGATGGCTTCTTGGGGGGTTAAGAGGACCTGATTCATTCAACAGGTAATCACTGGGCACTTGTAGTGAGCAGTAGGCCAGGTCCCCACCCAGGGAGCTAGATGGGGAGGGACACTGAACAGTCACTTTAGCTACTGTGAAGCCACACTTGGTCCCAAATGCTGCTCCCGAAACACCAGGCTCACTTGCCCAAGTCACCTCTACTGCATATGGCAGGAATATGGTGGTAAGGAGATTGGAGTTTTCTGTGTGGCAGTGGGAGGCAGCAAGTTCAACCAAGCAGTGGGGAGCCACCTGCCAGCTGGTAAGGCATGCAGATCTAACTCTGTATTTGAGAGAACTTCCGAAAGTACTAGAAGGAAACATGTTCACCCATTTGCCTGGGCACTCCAATCCATGGGCTTCCCACTTCACTCTGCTTAGACTGCCAGTGAGCCACACTAAAAATACCTCAAAATGGGAAAAAACAATTTATGTTTACACAGACGTTAGGAGCCTGGGAAAATGCGTTAGTAAGCTACCCAATATAGTTTTCCTCTTCGGTAGTTTGGGGAGAATTTCTTTTTGGTTGAAAAACTTACTATCTACAGCAGGATCTAGGTATGACTTTGGCCTTTATTTTAAATTCCAAAATTCTGGAAATCTGTGCCTCACTCCTTCTCAAGTATTGAACTATAGCATGAAGCAAAACCTAAAGGAGCAACTTGTACTGTAACTATGCTGCTCTTTAGAAGCTCTCTGAGTTTATGGAAAATGTGTACCACTCATATGCTGGGTGGGAGTGTTTGGGGGGTCCAGGGGTAGTGCCAGTCTCCACATGGACTTTGGGTCACTCCTAGGAGCTGTCACTACCCATTCTGATCCATACCTTGCTTTTCAGATGACTTTGGGAAATTGTTGCTGGCCGAGGCCCTCCTGGAGCAGTGTTTGAAAGAGAACCAAGGCAAAATAAAAGACTCCATCCCTCTACTGGAGAAGAATGAGAGCAGGATGATTGAAGCCAAAAATTACCTGAGCACTGTCCTTAACCACGGGCAGCTGTCGGTGAGTTGTCAGCCTGCAAGCCTGGAGCCTCCTCTCCTCTTCTGTCTTGCCTGCCATATGCTGTCCCAGCCCTCTCTGAGTCACTTGGTCACTGGGGCAACAAGTCTGTCTGAAGAACTGGTCTGGCACTGCTCCGAATGCTAGCCATAGCTGCCCGGGGCGCTTTATCACTGATGGCCTGGCTAGTGTACATTGAGATGTCCCTGAGTGTGAATGATTGCAGAGTTGGTGTAAAACAAGGAATGTTGAAGAGCACAGACTTAACTGGGTGTGGTAATGCATACCTGTCATTTTTAGGCTGTGACAGGAGGATCAAAAGTAACTTACTTAGTGAGACCCTGTGTTAAAAAAAAAAGGCAGGGGGGAGTTTGTTGTACAGGCCCTAGGTCCCATCTCAGTACTACAAAACAAAACAGAGAGAACTTTTATATTGATTGCACATTCTAGTGATAATCATTTGAATATATTGTATTAAAGAAAATATTACTAAAATTAATTTCATAATTTTTAATTTCCTAAATATGTCCCAAAAATTTTACTAGAATTTAAAAAATTATACATACAGCTTATGCTTGTGACTTAAGTTATATTTCTGTAGGACGGTGCTTGGTTGACCTAAAATGTGCCTGGCTCCTTGGGATCCTTGGGTGTTCTCTGGAAGTAAGACCTCAGTGAGCTTAGTTAGCAGCAGGCATGTATGCGGAGCTAACCAGCAACAGAAGAGCTCCAGAATATGGCAAGCCCGGTATAAGTCTATGTGTATTTATTGAGCACCACTGGTGAGCTGGGTAGAAGTAAGTGCAAAATGTGAATCAGAATCTGTATTTTAACAGGATTTCCCAGTTATTCATGTAAGCATCAAAGTTTAAGACTTCTAGATTAAAGTGTGTGCCGAGCTATAATAAGGGCATGGGTCTGTCATTATAGATGAAAACAGAAAGTGATTTTTCAAGAGATGTTCCAAATACTTCCTTAAGCGTTTTCTTGAGACCTGCAGTGTCGAGGGCATTGTGGTTTGTACACTGAGGGATACCGAGATGAATCTAGCTTGGACCTTGCCCTCAGGAGGTTGCAGATCCATTAGGAAGATAAGGCTTAGGAGCAAATGAATAAATAGCCTTTGTCCTGTGACAGGGCAGTGCAGGGACTGAGGTATGTGGGAGTCCAAGGAGTCACTTCCCTGGAAAGAGGAAGAGGACAGACTGGGGTGATAGGAATACGGAAACTGGGCCCTTCTGTACACTGGATCTGGAAGAGGGAATGGGTTATGCACCACAGGATAGGGCTAGGGAATTCAGGCCAAGAAAACAGTATGTGATTGAAGTGTTCTTATAAATAATCCTGGGGCAGCTGGTTAGTTCAACAGAAGTAAGTAGGCATAGTGTGTAATTAGGTTCTAATGGTGCATTGGGGTCAGAGAGTGAGAACTTGAGCGATAGACAAGAATGTGGGCCTTATTTTATAAGTGGAAGAGGGGTGGAGAGATGGGAGAGTATGCCAGAAGTTCAAGATTTTTGCTTTTAGCTCTTTGACAGAGATTATTTTAACAGTGTGAGGGTTGCATTGGGTTATGTAGCTACTTGAGCCTGAGCTTGGCCCCTGACTGACTGGGCCTTCCTGTTCCTCATCTACCTATTGGAAAGGTTAGACTTGTGTGGGTTCCAAGCTTATCCCACTGAGGCCTCTGTTTCTTTCTAGTAGATTCCATTAGCTACTTTTTAAATGTTTTTTAAAAATAAATAATTTAGGCCTGCTATGAAAATGCATTCAGTAAACAAGCAATTTGAATGGCAAAGGTCTTTGAGTGCCACCTTCCCTCCTTAACTCCTTGTCCTGCTGTGGAGCCCTAGTCACCGTTGGATGTGGGTCCCCCTGCCTTTCTTTGTGCATTTACAAATGTGTGTGCACACACAAATGCACACACAGAACTTTCTGCAGCGCTATAGCATATATGTTTGATAAATTACTTTTTCGTGGAGAGTTTTCAGTGGGACCTTTCTCTCCTCATGACCTCATGTGTATTGACAGAATAATATCAGCATGTATTGTGTAAGCTGTGTCACCTACCATATGGCATTTACTTATTATTATTATTATTTTTTGAATCTCACTGTGTAGCCAAGGTTGGCTTTAAATTCATGATCCTTTTGTATCAGCATCCTAAGTGTGGGTGCCAAATATTGTAATCCCCAATATCAAGTTTAGTCATCCAAGTATTGTAGTCCTCTTTCTAGTTTTCCTCACAATCCAAAATGTTATATTTGTAATCCCATTGGGATGTTATTGGAAACCCAGCAAGTTAATTTTAATCTACCACCACCAATGCAACCCATGGTGAGAGTAAAGACACCAAGACATATTCCAAGTTAAGGGCAGCCAAAGGGGCCAAAGTCCAATCCTCATAAGGACATGTGGACAAAGGCCTTTATCCTAGGCCTCTCCCAGAATTTATTGTCTCGTGTAGAAGGGGGTGGCTCAGGGATGACAGTGAGGATGGCGGGGACTATGTGAGTAGCTTGAGCTGGCTGGCCAGGTGCAAGATTGGCATCTTTGTAAACTGCAGAAATAAAGATATGCTGAAGGATCAATTTACATAATCCAATTAAGGTAGCAACTGAATTGTTTGGGGAGGCTGTTTTTGATATGCATACTCTTGTACCCTGGGGAGTCATAGCCTCTTTATCTTGAGGCTGGTACCCAGTTGACATTCCTGGAGCTATTTGTACCTAGTTCACATTCGTGGAGCTTTTTGCGCTAACATCTTGTGTGCTCATATCCTGTACATATTCTGTACGGGAAAACACTATATAAGGAAACAGGACCGTCTGTTGGCTTTAGAAATTGCATATCAGCACCTCCGGCTAGCTAGCGTTATTTGCAATGCTTAGAGCCAATTAAAGAAAAAAATACGCTAGCCAGCTTTTTACATATCAGTATAAGGAAATGAGTCTCCAAATAATCAAAGTCACAGTAATTGTTTTGCATTCAAAGGGAGTTACTGGAGTTGTCTCCCACAACAGGTGTGTGCTGCCATACCTAGCCTGTAGATTCATTTATTAAATATAAATTTTAGTGTGTTTAATTAAACAGAGACATATAATCAATAATCGATAACATGGAGAAATTCACTGTTATCTAGGCCAGAGGAAAATAAAATATTAAAAGTAGTTTATGAGGCCTTTCTGCCTTACCTCCAAAGGCCAGGGCATGGCTGGGATGTTATCTCTCGGCAGCAGATGCAATCATAGGTGGATTTCTCTGAATCCCAAATGAGGAGGGGAGGGGAGAGGGACCAGCCTGGTTCTCCAGGTTTGTGAAAACAAGCCCTTGTGTAACCTTTGTTATTCACTGAACTCCAGGAGTAGCAGCAGCCTTTCAAGGGTTCCCAGCTGTCTTCTGCAAGGTGTTTCCTTTAGCCTTGTTCCCGAGAACCAGAGAGGTGATCGCTTTGCCAAGACCACACTAGCAGGTGCATTAGTTCTTGGACTCAGGCTCATTTGTCTCTACCTCCCAAGCTCTAATGCTGTCTGCCACTTCTTTTTGTTTCTAGGAAATTCCAGAATAGATATAAAATATTGGCAACTTGGACTAAGCATGATATGGCACTTCTAGGCACTTACAGGTCTCACTTCTGTGTTTTCACACCCACAAGGTCATTCTTTCCTTCCCCTGGACAGGCACAATAAGGCACAAATAGAATCCATGCTGGCGATCCACACAACGGGGTACTCCAGCCCACCCAGAGCATCTTTCCCTTAGACCAGGGCTTTCCAGTGCTGACTGTTGGGTTGACAGACCAAGAACTCTTCAAAGTCAAAGTCCCAGAAAGAGGAGCTGACATTTAATGTTGCCAAGTCAGGACCTTAGAAAAGCAAAAATCAGCAACAAAACTATACTGTTAACATTGTTCCAAAAAAGAAAAACATACCTTAACACCAAAAGGCAAGAGAGTTAGACTTTCAGGACTAACAGCAGCTTTTTAAATAATATAAATCTAGCTTCGTGAAACATTTGGGGCATTGTTCCTGTCATCTATGTGGAAGCTCTGTTGTAAGTGGTCATGAGTCCACCAAAAGCCACCACTAGCCATGCCATTTTCATGCTCTGAAGTGTATCCTTCTGAGCCTTTCTACCCTCTCCTCATCCTCATGGAGTGGATAATCATCATAATTACCTGTATCCTGTATTTACCTAGCACCTTTCTGGGGACTTTGCCCTGTTAATGTTCTTAGCATGTCTGTGATAGGAGGTGAGGGGTGTTACTGTCTCTCCCTCGACACTGAGCGGGGAGGAAGGAAGTCTGTGGCTTGAGACCAGTGCAAAATGGCAGAGTCACTGCCCAGCTCAGAAGCACTGCGGGCTGTATCCCTCTTGGGGATATGACATCTGTGGCCCTGACCCAGGAAGTGGGTGGCCTCTTAGGGGAAACTAGCAGATTCTCTTCCAGCCTTCGAGAATCAATCAGTAGTCAGTGAGAGCAGGTCGGTGTGCTGGTACTGACGGGACCTGCCTGCTGGGGTACTGTAGGAATTCAGCAAGAGAAGCTCCCTGGATATCAAGGGGCTTCCTGGAGGAGATGGGCCTGAGCAAGGCCCTAAGGATGGAGAGCATGGCCCAGGTGAGAGGAAGGACCTAGGGAACCCGGGCAACAGAGGAAGGAGTGCTGAGAAAAACCAGAGACCAGTGGGGAAGGTAAACTTGCTTCCCTGGGGCTGGCTTTGCCATGGCCTTAGAGGGCAGCAGATGATGGGGAGGGGTAGAACCTGCGTCTAGGACGCATCTCTCATTCTTACCTCCATACAGGAAGCTCCTTCCTGCCAGTGACAGAGGCTAGGCAGGGTCTGCTACTACATCTCCAAAGAGCTTCATGGACAGATTAGTGCCACCATGGCAGGGGCAGGGGATGTGGGCTGGCTGAGCACAGGGGTGGAGGCCAGGACCTGAAGGGGCAGGAGCCCCCACAGTGGTTGTGGGCCCACATGGAAGGGCTGAACTGTGGACTGGGCAGCCCAGCTCAGGGCCAGCTCAGCTGCCCTTAGTCAACAGCACTGGCTACTAAGGTGGGGGTGGCCAGGTTGGCCCAGACCTCTGGGAGGCCCTAGGGAAGCCCTGAGAGTCCCAGGGCTGGGGATAGGCACAGGTGACCTTGATAAAGCAGGGTAAAAAAAGCAGGTTAAATGCAGGCTCTGCACTTTCCCCACTTCTGATAAGATGAGGGCTGTGACATAGCAGGCCCTCTGCTCCTGTCTCCAGTCCCATGCTGGTAATGTGACCACTTCTCCCCACAGAGGTCCTCGCCAGCTCCATCTGAGACCTGTCACCCCTATTATGTACTTGTTCCTATCCACAGAGGTCCTCGCCAGCTCCATCTGAGACCTGTCACCCTATTATGTACTTGTTCCTATATGTGTATGTGTATAAACACGAGTCCCAGATTGTAAGCTTGAGAGCTCATAACTCTTGGCTCAGCCACAGCCGCCCCACTCATTCTCAGAGTAAGTGCCAGAACTCCTGAGTGCCAGCCTGGGGTGGAGCCTTTGGGGTCTCAGAAGAGAGAGACAGGGCCCAGGCTGTTGCTGCCTGGATTTTAGGCACACACAAAGCAACTGGGGACTCATAAGCGTTTCTCTTAAGAGCTGTGATGTGGCCTCGGAGCACAGATTTGGAGAGAGAATGGTGATGGCCTCGGGGGAGGCTTCCGGGGGGTGGTTTCCAAGTGGGGTCTCAGGCAAATCACGGCTCCTGGCTTAGAGGGGGTCTTCGTCCTAGGGTACTGGAGAGGAGTGGGGTGGAAGCTTTGGGGTGGAGCCTGCTAACTTGGCTCTGTCCTTTCAGCCCCAGTACATGTGTGAGGCCATGCTGATCCTGGGCAAGCTGCATTACGTGGAGGGCTCCTACCGAGATGCCATCAGCATGTACGCAAGGGCCGGGATTGATGATCTGTCTGTGGAGAACAAGCCCCTGTATAAGATGCGGCTGCTGTCGGAGGCACTAGTAATCAAAGGTAGCTGTGACCCCCAGCTTGGGCTCCCCACGCTATCCCCAGCTCTTTCCTCTCTGGCCCCTGGAGCGGGTGGCAGTCAAGGGGAGTGGAGGCAGTGTTGGGGTCAGGCCTGCAGGGCACCATCCACTTTCAACCCTGGTCCGAGCCCAGACATTAGTGTCCAGTCGGCACGACTGGAGGGCTCTCAGCGCCCAGGCTGTGTCCGCAACCCTTGGGCCAGGTGTGTGCTGTGGAACAAGCCTCTTTTCCTTTCTCAGCCTCAGTTTTCTCACCAGTAAGATAGGGTTAGCTTTCTAGGGTTCCCATGACCAGGAGGAGTCAGCCAAGTTGTGTGGCCAGGTTGAGAAAGACGTAAGCAGTGTGCCGTCTCCTTTTTTGAGCTCTGATGCTTGGTGCTGTGGAGGCGTCTGTCATTCCCAGGGATGGGCTGCCAGGGTCCAGCGGTAAACAGCTCCCGGCCTGAAGGAGCTCACAGCCTTCCCAGGGCAAAGGATACTCTGCAGGGAGCTGACCACGCAGGCATTTCATGAGGATGCTGTGGAGAGGTCAGTGCATGGAAATGTTGCCACTGAACTGGCCTCCAGTCCTGTTTCCAGGACTTTGTTCTTTCAAGCTATCAGCCCTGGGATGGCCTGAGGATAGACCTTGGTAGCAGAGAGGTCCTGGGAGCTTCTTTGCCTAGGCTATACTGGTAGACTTGGATGTTTGCTCTGTTTTTCAGCATAAACCAGTCCCCTGGGGAAAGTCTAAAAAATGCCACCTGTGGGCCAATGGCATTTGTTGCCTGGCACTGATAGAGTATGTGTTATCTTCTTTCTATTGTTGATAGGGGCATTTTCTATACATGGGGAAACTGAGACCCAGAGACCCTGAGACCCTGTAACCTTACCTGAACTTACGCAGATTCATGGTATAACCAGGACTAGAACTGCCACTATCTGATGCTGGTCCCTCCAGGCCCTAGCATACACACATACCCCTTTCTGTCATCTGGGTCCCAGTAATAGTGACTGTGATGTACTTGGAGGGTACCCCCCCACCTTCCCTGGCTGTGGCTGGAGGGGCTTTTCTGAGGGTCAGGCTAGGTTCCTGGATTCTCCACATTACAAAGTTCACACCGCCCCAGGAAATCTGCTGGGTTAGCTCTCCCAGGCACAGCTGGCACCAGTCTGCAGGAGGGCAGTGCCCATCCATGGTGCCTAGTCTGTTGGGGTCTTCGTGCTCATTTTCACCCCTCTCCTTGCTTGCTCATGCCCACCTCCTCCCTGTGCCTGGCACAGGTCAGCTTGGGGTGATCTTCCTTTGTTTGCCACTTGGGTCTTTTGATCTCTGTAGTGACACCCTGAACTCCTTCCAGGCGTGTCCTGTTTAGTCGTCTGTCATCCCTGCTCAGTACATATTGCTTCCTGTCTCTTGCTCTCTACTCTTTCCAGCATGCCTCCAGCTTCTTGGGGAAACACGATCCAGGTGCTCAGAGATCCTGCTGGGGAGGTAAGGAGCTGCCTTGCCAGCATAGGTTGCTTGGTCTCAGGATGTGCTGGCTCCCTGTCCCTCAGTGACTGCACCTTCTCTGCCTGTGCTCCTTACCCTGCTCCAGGGGCCACACCTGCTGCTTGGCATGCCAACATTCAACTGACTGCATACTTGAGACCAGGGCTGAGGCCCCCAGCATGTGCATGATGTGGACTTGCCTGGGCCTGGGGGGAGCTGGGGCCTCTCCATGCAGAGTGAAGGCCACGTGTAAATGGTGATGAAGTTGGCTGGTCACTGGACTTCTTGCATTTGGGAGCATGAGGGAAGTGGCAACAGGAGTCCCTTGAACTCCCTAAGCCCTCACTCTGAGGGAGATGTACCTTCACTGAGACCTCCCATGTTAAGAATGAGAAGTTAAGATCTTCAGAGGTTGCTCCTGCGAGATCTCACGGGAAGTGGCAGAGCCAGGATTTGAACCTAGGCAGCCAGAGCTATTGGGCATTTTGTGATGTCATTGCTCAGATTTCTAGGTTGAAAGGGATTAGAAGTAATCTTGGCCAAACCCTCACGTAAAGAAAGTGAGACTGACCGGAGGGACTTGGATTAGTTTGTATGTGTGTCAGGCTCCTTCATGTTCAGGCTGCCCTTCACCTTGGCTCTGTTTGTCTCCAGAGGGCTTCCACCCTTGCCTGGTTCTTATGCAATAGTGTTACAACCATTTTGTGTTGGTTCTGCTCCTTGGTTCTATTTGATACTACCCAGTGGGCTGGGAGTTTGGGCCAGGCCTCCAGCATACCAGGCTAGAGGAAGAGGACAGTGTCACAGGAGAGTGCAAGTTGGTCACACTGGGAGGCTTGGTGGGACCTCATGAAGGCATCTATAGCTTGGAACTGATATTCTTGTTTGAGAAGTTGGGGCAGGCTTTGGGTTTCTTTGTCCAACCCCTAAAAGACATGCAAGCATACTCAACAGACCCTGTATGACCAGGGAGACTTGGCAGTGTGGCCCTCCTCTAAAGAGAATGACGATGTCTACAGTGTGTTAGATCAGAGGTTCTCTGACTCTCAGGGAGCTTAGACGCCATCCCAGGAGCTTGTGAGATGGGGGCATGGCAATTGTCTTGGATTCTTCTTGCCCAAAGTGTAAAAATACAGCACACACATACTTGTTTGGAGAAAGAGAGAGAGAGTGAGAGAGTAGAGGGTGGGTGTCTTAGTTACTCTTTTGTTGCTGAGACACAATACCTGACACATATAATTTAAAGGAAGAGAAGTTTATTTTGGCTGATGTTTCAGCCCATAGACTGCTGGTACCAAACTAAGACAGCATGGCACAGTGGGGTGGCAGAGGAAAAGTGGCTTATGGCATGGTGGCCAAGAAGCAGAGTCAGCAGAGGAGTTGGGAAAGGAGATACACCCTTCCTGATCACACCTCCTATGACCCACCTCTTCTGACCAAGCCTGACTTTTTTAACAGCAAGTCAACGACAATGCCCCAATAATCCAGTTGCCTTTCAAAAGCCTAGCCTATGAGCCTATGAGACTTTTGGGGGACATCTAAATGTACACATAACATCCCGCCCCCCAAAAACTCATTTTGTCCATCTCTAAAGTTTTTAACAGTTTCAGCATTACAGAGATGTCCAATCAGTCTCCTAGAGACTCACAGCATACTGTTAGCTGTGAGTCTCTTTAAAAATAAAAAAGAAATTTAGCCTAGCATGGTGGTGCATTCCTATAATCCCAGCACTTGAGAGGCTTGAGGCAGGAGGATCATTGTGAATCTGAGGTCTTCCTAAGATAAGTTAAGAGTTCGAGGCCAGCCTGAACTACATAGTGTAGTTCACAACAAAACAAAACAAAACACAGAAAGTTAACCACTACCAAAATACAATGGCACTGGGTAAACATTCCCATTAGAAAATGGAGGAAAAGAGGGATAGAAACCTAGGAGACCAAAGCAAGTCCAAAACCCAGCAGGGCAAACATTAAATTTTGTAGTTCCATGTCCAGCAGCACTCAGAGCAAATTATGGCAAGGTACAAACTACAAAGGGCTTGGGCAGCCCTGCTTCTGCAGCATTGCCAGAGGTTGTATCCCTCTTAACGTCTCTCTTAGGCCAGCTTTGCCCACTCCTTGTGGTTTTCTTCAGATGTGCTGCATTCCTGGCTTCTCCAACTTTCTGGTGTCTCGACTACATTTTTGGCTTCACTCTCACAGCTTCCCCCACTGCCCTCTCAGGTACACACTGCCTGGACTCTCAGGTGTTCTTCTGAAATCTGGGTGGAAGCCTCCATAACCTCATAATTCTTATATGCTGCATGTATATAAAACCAGCACCACATGAATTACCAAGGTCTCTGCTGGTTCTAGTGGTAGCCAGGCCCTTTTGGATCATGGCTGCAGGGGCCTCTTAGTGCCTAAATGGCTGAGCACTGTGACTAGAATCCTAAGAAGCCAGTTTCCTAGGTAACCTTTGCGGAGCAGGAGACCCAGAAGGTCTCTTCTCAAAGTAAAGTCTAACTTTTCTATCCTGGAGTGTGAATGGTGGGGTCTTTCCTCCTATTGCCTCAAGGCATCTTTTGTTTTGTCCCTACATAAAGTGTTTGTTTTCTTTTTAATACTAATCTTTTCAGCAACCAAGTTGTCTTCTGCTCCAACTTTATAGGTTCCAACTATAAAGGAGTTTCCTTTCTGGTAAAACTCAGAACTTTACAGATTACTCAGCTGTGCCATTTGCTCTTGATTCTCAATGTAGACCTCATTAAGAGCCCCCAACAATACCCATGCCACAGCCTGACTATTGGGCTACTTTGAAAGTTTCTCAGCCAGATTAGTCTGCCACCCTTAATCTCGGCCTCCCTTAGAATCTCAGGACATGAATAAAATGTCAGATTTTCTTACATAGTGTAACACACAAATAATCTCGAGTGCAAATGCTGTAGAGTCCTGTTTCCAGCTGAAACCTGAACCTGGTCTATACCTTCTGCTTTTTCATTTTCTTAATCAGCATTTTGGTCCTCTGAGCTCCCAAGAGAATCTCATCATGCTTGATTTGTAGTATTCTAGGACTGATTTTCCAACTGGCATCTTCAAACCTTTCCAAACTCCAAGAAACTACTTTCAAAGGCTTCTAAACCACATGGAGGTAGCATCACAGCAAGGACCCCTCTTTTTTGGTACCATAATCTGTCTTAGTTACTTGTTAGCTGCTGAGACATAGTACCTGACACCCGTAATTTTAAAATGGAGAGGTTTGTTTTGGCTCCCATTTCAGCCTGTGGTGAGTTGGCTCCAAGGCAGGACAGCATGGTGCCAGAGGCATGGCAGAAGAAAAGTGGCTCATAGCGTGGTAGCCCGGAAGTAGAGAAAGTCGTTGGCGGAGCCTGCAAGGGAGGTGAGCCCTTCCTGAGCACATCCCTGGGAGCTGCCTCTTCCAACCAGGCCCCATCTCCTAACAATCAGCTGTGATGCTCTCTCAACTCAACCACCTTTACAAAGCCCATGTTTGAGCGTGTGGAATACTCAAGACTCTTGAGGGACATCTAGACATAAATCATGATGGTGGGGAAATGGGGCACATGACCCTCCACCTCTCTAAAGGAAAAGTTATTGGCTATCTTGTTTATTCATAAACCACATCTTCTATCTTTCTTCCAGTAAGATAGAAAAACAAAATATTCTGCATGGAAGGACCACTGTTTTCACATCTGAGGGTTCTGTGTCTAGTCCCTTGTGCCCTCTGTCTCAAGGGTTTCAATCACGCATGTGCTCAGACAGACTGACTCTTGCCAGGAGTAGAAAGCTGGATTCTTAGGGCCTTTTGGTAGCCCCTGAGGTGACTGGGCCCTCCCAGAGGCTCTGGCTTTGGGCGAATTCTGGCCTCTAACTTGGTCCTGCTTCCAGCGTCTCCTGGCAGCAGAGGCAGCCTTGCTGGTCTGTCACTCAGTGATGGGTCCATCTAGCAGACAGCAGCTCCCCAGTCATCGGTAGGCCCCACAGAGAGCCCTCTGCTCTTGGGAGCTCAGACTGCCCCATCAGTCCTTCACTCCCCAAGTACAAGTATCCTGAGACCGTCAGACCTAACCGAAGTTTGGCAGTATTCCCAGAAATATTCACCCTTGGAAGATAGGTGACGTGTGTGTGTGTGTGAAGGGGGGTTGGTCATGGCACAGTTATCCCATGTACACCCTCAAGAGGTAAAGCAGTAGCTCTCGGGCCCCTCCCAAATGTTTTGAATCTGGACCTGTATCTCCTGTCATCCTGGGTCATGCATGTGCACATATCGTCAGGGAGACGTTGCTCTTGGAACAATTCCCTGCCAGCTTGAACCACTGGTGCTGCCATTAGGCAGTTGGTACCACCTGTTGTTCAAAGCTGTCGGCAGCAAGATCTGAATTATGACCCATCATGAATATGTTAATCAATATTGGTTGACTGATGGGTTAGACTTCATCTCTCTTCTATGAGGTGGGAGGTGGTTGTTATGCCTTTTTATGGATACAGAAACTGAGGTTCGTGCAAAACTGCATGCACCTGCAAGTAGTGTCAGAGGCCAGATGGGTGTCTCTGAGGCCATGTCTGGCCTGAGACAGAGGAGGCCCCAGAGGGTGATGGGAACAGATGGCAGTTTCTTTCCAGATGGGTTAGTATAGAGAAAGGCCTTTTTCTCCTCTGGCTTTCTTCAGCTCACGTGGATCAGGACCTGCAGTCAGAGAAGCCCTGCACACTACCCAGGGTCTGCTTTCCCACGGGCAGCAGTGCTGGTAGGGGTTGTTCAGAAAATTCTTTGAATCTCAACCAAACATCAGTCATTGTGGTCCAGAATGGAAGCTGACATTCTCCTCCCCAGTCCCTCAGGCCCTGCTGTGGCCCTGTTATGACTTCAGCCAGCCCAGTGTCCCCTGACCACACATGTCAGACCAGAGGGCGGCCCTGGGAAAGGAAGTGTTCTGGCCAATTCCAGGTGCAGAGGACAAGTAGATACCCTGGATGGAGCAGCCCACTCCCATCCTAGGTGTGGGAGTAGAGAGCTCCTGCCATTTACACTGTGTTAAAAACAGTCTGGAATCTGTTGGTTTCAGCGCTCTTCCTGCCAGGCCTGTCTACCATGCTGCCTGCTCTTGCAAAGTCCTGGTTCTAAGTGCTCATGACTGTCAGCCCTATCTGTCCCCAGAGGACAGCTGGTCATTTTTCCTGTACCCGCAACTGATCTTTCCCAGCTTTTCTTTCCTGGAGCTCCATGTGTCCAGGGCTAAGATCTACTCCTCATGCCCAATAAGACCCATCTGTCGGGCTGGGGATTTAGCTCAGTGGGCTAAGCGCCTGCCTGTCAAGCGCAAGGTTGTGAATTTGATCCCCAGTACCCCCCTCTCAAAAAAAAAGACCCATCTGTCTTTGCCAGCCATGTGCCTGTGTCTCTGCTCTACACAGGGATGAGCCCTTTGAACACAGTTCCAGTTGTTCAGCCCATGGCACCTTTCCCTCCTCCAAGCTCTCTGGGGTCCTGGCACAGTGGCACATCCTTGGTTTTCCCAGCTGGGTTGTAGGTTCTTTTTGCAGGGATCTAACCTTTTGTGTTATTTCCCTGGAGATCCTGGACCAACTACCTCAGAAAAAGTATAGTTTGCTAGCACTGGGTTCAGCAAGTGCCTGCTGGAGGCTCCATACTGAACAACTAGGATTGATTCTCCTGAGGAAGCAGGAGACTGGTGACCAAGGCCTACCCTGTGTGTGGTTGTGGCTCCAGGAGAAGCAGCTCTCCAGGCAGCCAAGCGTGCAGAAGCTATCAGCTGGACCCACATGGCACACGATCTCCTTGGTGCTGTTCCTTCCTGTCTGTTCTTCATCCCTTGATAAGGTTCAGCATCAGTAAAGTCTGCTGTTGGGAAAAAGGAAACACCCCAGCAGTAGCTGCCTGTGGCTTAATACCATGTTTTACTAGGCAGGATAGCAGACTTCCTGTGTGGTTCTGCTGTCTTGGCCATGTGGCTGTGCCCAGCAATGTTCTCTGGGAGACTCTGCCTTGGCTCTTTTTGGAGTATTTGTGAAGAATCTTTCTAGAGTGCTGTCCTTGGGCAGCCCCTCCTGGCGGAGGGGAACACTTGGGATGGCCTTATGAGCTGAGTGGTTTGAGGCTTCATTTGCAGCTTTGGTATCTGAGTGGCTCCTTGGCTCTGTAGACCTAGGAATGGCCCTTAGGCCAACTAATGTTGGATTCATGGATAAGAAGCCAGAGCCAAGGACTGTTTCTCCATGCTCTTGGATGTAGGTCCAGGCCCCAGGTTCTACTCCTAGCAGCAGGCCTCAGGCCTCCTGTTATCCTCCAGCCCTAGGTTTAGAGGTCAGAGTCAGCTGGGCTGAGTCACAGGCCTCTCACCCCCAGGCTTGCACAGTGAGAGCACCAGGGGATCTTTGTGAAGTCCTGCAGACGGCATCCTGTCTCCCTGTCTTCTCAGGCTCTGCCAGCTCTGATCTGTCTTGACTGTCAGCCAGCTTAGATTGGTGCACACAGGCAAAGGTCCCCTTAGCCAGGTTTCATTCAGAGATGCTGTGAGGACTGACACTTGGAAGGCTTTGTTTTGGCTCTGCTGTGCCCCAGAAAATGCCTGCATAGGTTCAGTCCTGACATATTTCACAATGTGCCCTGAAGCACCAGCTTCCCTGGCCAGATGGAGGGAGCTGCATTCCAGCTCGTGGGGCTGCTGTCTTGTGTCTGGAATTTCAGTTTCCCAGCTGGGAGATGTGGACATCCTCACTGCTCCTACCTCACTGCTCCCAGTGACTAAACCAGTCCTCTGTTTCAGGAATTAACACCGTGCTTCTAGGGATCTGTTTCTGTAAAGCTAGTCTTATGGTTGTAATGACCAAAGTGCAGCTCCACATAGCTGGAACATTAACCACACAAAGAGAAGGACTGGACATTTAAAACCCACATAACTAGAAAATCATTGAGGGCAGTGGCATCAGGCGTAGCTAGATCCAGGGACTCAAAGTGTGTGTGTTGCAGTCTTTTTCAGCAGCTGCAGTTTCTCTGGTTCTTCAGCATAGCACTTGCAACCTCAGGAGGAAGGAGTGCCTGGGGGAGGTTTTGCTTGACCTGGTTTGGTCACATACCACCCTGGAGTCAATCATGGTTACTAACACCTGGGTGCTACTGGCTCGAGGCCAAGAGTGGGATTTTCTCCCACTGCCTTATGGGAATGGTTCCTTAAAAGGAAATCAGGGTGCTGGTACCAAAGTAGGTGAAAGGCATGGAGGGCAGTGAGCTGAAATGGCTCCCTGCGGGTTGTGCCAGCATTGGCAGAGTCTGGATGTGAGTTCAGCTCTGACCCCAGCATTTGGGCTCATCCACTTGGGCCACTCTACATGACAGAGGAAAGTGACCAAGGAGCTGGCTAGGGAGCCCTCCAGTGAGCTCAGAGGGCAGCTGGATCTCAGGGTAAATCAGGGACAGTAAGACCTGTGAAGCCTTCTAGCTGAAGGAAGGTGGGGAGGGAGTTCAGGGACTGCAGGGGGAGCCGCACCTTCTTCTTGCAGCTCTGGGGGCTGCGTGTGGGAGAGATTGGGAGCGGGGG
>PVLA01003787.1:9747-72045 GCA_004027455.1 Hydrochoerus hydrochaeris | reverse complement strand
GACCCAGAGCAAAGTATCTGTGGGCCCGGTGTAGCAAATTATGCTCTTTTTTGCTGCTCTAAGCACTATGGGGTATTCCCTGACTGCACTTAGAGGGGGCTCCAGGCCTAGTCTTTCCATACCACCAGCCTCGGCTGGTTCAGCCACAGAAGGCCATAGTGTCACTGTTCCCCTCAGCGGGCTGGTCTGTGGTAAAGACTGCCTTTTCCTTTCCTCAGGCCAGCATCCCTTCCATTTCTGTGGTGATGGCTCACTGTGTTGGTGACAATGACATGAGGAGTGACCTCTACTTCTCCAGCCACAAGTTTATTATAGAGCCTTTTACTCCTTAGTCATTACTGTTTAATTTGGGGTTCATTGTGGTCCTACAAAGGGGCCTCTTGAGAATGAGCCCTGCCTGTTTAATCAGCCTGTGGCCCATTTCTTCTCTGGCCAGAGAACACGCCCCGGCCAGGCCTGCTGGCCGGCTGTGAGAACACAGGGCCGACTCACCTGGAGTGTTGTGGCTGAGAGATGCTGAGAGGAATGAAAAAGGAAAAAGCCGCTGTCAGGAGTAGGATGCATGAGTTCTCTTTTCACCCCTAAGGGTTTGTTTTGTTTTGTTTTATACTTATTTCTGTTTTGTTTTATGGCAGTAGTTGTTTCCTGTCCTCCTCTGGCTACTGCAACCCAAGAGTATTTCACTGGAATGCTATGGCTCACTAAAATTTTACAAAGTAAAACAAAACACTGGGTTGCTCCTGAAGCAGGGTGTGCTGGCATGATTGTTTTTCATTCTGTTGTTTTGTTTTGTTTTCTCAGCTCTAGGGTGGCAGGAATGAGCTGTTGATTGTGGCTTCACCACTGGCCCAGTGGAAAGGGAGTGGTCCAGAGGAGGCTGGTTCCAGGTGCCCAGCTGGTGTGGGGTCCCAGGAAGAGGCTGGAGAGGGTGGGGTGTTCATCAGGCCTTCATAGGGACACTGAACAGAACAGGGTGCATCTTCTGTGGGCCAGCTGGGGCAGTGGAGGCAAGATGGTAAACCAGCTCGCAGGAGGGAGGCCTCAGGCTGGGCAGTTTCCTTGCATCTTGTCCAGGCTGCCCCAGAATATCTTTGGGGCAGGTGGAGAAGTCAGCACTGAGACTCAGACCTGTACTCGTAAGGGAGATGACGAGACCTCAGATAGAACAGTGAGAAGGGAGTGAAGAGCCTGAGGTTTGGGGACCCTTGGTGGGTTAGAGGGTAAAGAAAGATACCTGGGATTCAGAGGGTGTGGAAGCCAGAAGATGGTGGGGAGAGGAAGGAAGAGAGGAAGACAAAGAAGAGAGAATAGCATTTTTAAGTGTACAGTATAGTACTGCTAGGACACTGCTGTGCAATCTCCAGAACTCTTTGCAAAACTGAAGCTGTATACTAATTGAACAGTAACTACTTATTCTTCCCTCCTCTAGCAATTGGCAAATACCCTTTTATTTTCGGATTCTGTGAGTTTGATCTTATGGAGGTAGAATCATACAGTACAGTGTTGGTGAGCCTGTGGCACACGTGCTGTAGTGGGCTGTTACAGTGAGAGCTCTAAGGTGATCCCCATCACCGATGCAGCACTTGCATTTTGTGTCTGTACTGTATTGTAGCACATGTTGGAATTTCTTTCTCTATAAGGTGGGATGACACTGCATTGGATATACATATATACCACATTTTGTTGGCCTCTTTATCTGTTGAGGGGCCTTTGGATCATTTCCATGCTTTGGCTGTTGAGGATAGTGCTGTGCACATGTTTATATATTGATCT
This sequence comes from Hydrochoerus hydrochaeris, assembly GCA_004027455.1. Taxonomy (NCBI): domain Eukaryota; kingdom Metazoa; phylum Chordata; class Mammalia; order Rodentia; family Hydrochaeridae; genus Hydrochoerus; species Hydrochoerus hydrochaeris. The sequence goes on along the minus strand of PVLA01003787.1, from coordinate 70,272 downwards.
CTCAAAACCCTGCTGGTAGTTCTCTTGAATCTGTACCTTGAGGTGGAATTACTGAGTCATGCAATACTAGTTTTCAATTGTATGTATGTATTTCTCTATTTTTTTTTCTTTTGTTTTGTTTTCAGAGACAGGATCTTGCTACGTAGTTCAAATTAGCCTTGAACTAACTCTGGCTGATCTCAGACTTGGAGCAATCCTCCTCCCTCAGCCTGTGGAGTGCTGGGATTGCAGGTGTGCTCCACCGTGCCTGGCTATTTTTCCATATTTTGAGGAGCCACAGCACCGTGCCATTTCACATTCCTACACATTTTGGAGTATGATCTGTGGGTCTTAAAACTACTTCTAAGGTCGAAGAAGGAATTCCATTCCATTGTTTGTCCTTCTCCTGCACTCAGAGTGCCCAGCTCTGTGGTACTGTGGGTATTAGGGGCCCTTTCACTGGCTGTGTACGCAGATGGGGGTGAAGTGTAGAGTGTTCCATACAGGAAGAAGCTTTCTGTCTTCACCTCTGTATCCAGGGCCCAGGGCTTCAAGGTCCTGTGGCCAAGCCTACATGGAAAGGTGACTGCCTGGTACAGGATGAGTCATCTCAGACTGAAGGAGCTGCGACTAGCTTGGTGTTGAGGCTAAGACTGGGCCCCAATCTGTTTACTTCCAAATGGAGAATGACAAAGCAGGGCACCCTCTTGAAAGGGGCTCTCTTTGGGTTGTTGAGCCAGGTGTTGGCACAGAAAGGCCCCCTCAGGAGGCAGTCACTGGTTTCCCACTAACCCTGCAAGACTGCCACAAGTGCTGAGTTCCTTCTAGATTGGGCTCAAGATAAGCACGTCTACATTGTGGACCTGGTGTTGTGGTGTGTTTCAGCCACTTGTATGGAAGGGCTTGTGAGGTCGAAAGGGGAGAACCTAGAGCCGGCTAAGTTCCCATCAGACGCTGGACAGGAAAATGGGCCTTCATAGCAGATTTGTCAGAGAACAAACGCAGGTAAAGAAGCCTCTTTTATGGGCAGAATTGGGTAATCTGACTGTAACCCTGCTCAGGCAAAGCCCTGGCCTGCATTGGGACCTTTTGGTCTTATGTGTGTGTGCATTTTACAGAGGACCACCTTGGTGAGCATATCCCCTTGACTTTGATCCTCTGTTTCTCTGGCTCCTAACTGCTTCCTTTAAAAAAGGCATTGTCTCTATTACTTTCAGATTAATTTTCAGACAGAGAGATAAGCACAAATCTCACATGAGTTGGACTTGTGTAAATACCCATGTGCCTAGCACTCTTGTAAAGATGCAGGGCTTTTCTGTCACCCCAGAAAGTTCCTTTGGGCCCCTTTATAATTCCCATTATCCCCGTCCCAGGTAATTACTGATTACTTTCTATTCCATTAGATTAATTTGCCTTTTTAAAAAATGTTGCATAAATGAAATCATATAGTGTATACTTTTTGATGTCTTCTTCCCTGGAATATGGTTGCTGAGAAATTTGTCCATGTTGTGTAGATGTAAGACATTTTTCTTATGTAATTCTCTAAATTTTTTTCTGTGCTTTATTTTATTGTATAAATATACTGCAGTTTGTGAATTCTCCAAGAACTGTTTTTAAGTGTAGAGGGAGGGAGTGCACTGCACTCTACACTGAGCGTGCCTCCGTTTGACCTTCCGCACATCCGTCTGCATCTTTCTCATACACCTGCCCAAGGGCTGTCACTGGCTGGAAAAATGAAATGGAAATGGGCAGAGTGGGCAATGACAGTGTGGGAGAATGCACACGCATAGGAGATGCAGGGCTGGGAAAGGAGAGCTCTTGCCTAGCATGCTCCGGGCCCTGGCCTGGATCCCCAGCACCACAAAGAAAAAATAAATCACACTTGAGATGAAGCCAGAGTGTTCTGCTAGGTCAGAAGTAGGGAAGCTTCACTGCTCTGAAGGGTGGCTTTGCTTTGAGTTTTCTAGAAGGATGGGCCTGGAATTCTTCCAGTAGCATGGTGGGGAGGGTGGGAAGGATCCTGCTGGGGCAAGAGGAGCAGATGAAGCATGGGGAAACAGGAGCCCCTTTCCAAGCCTTCCAGAACCACTGCAGCTTGGAGCAGCAGCCTGAGCCTGCCAGCAGCTGGCATCCCTTGTTGCCATGCTGGGTGTGAGATGGGGAAGGGGCCCCCAGCTGCAGGACATCTCTCGGGCCACAGGGTCAGCATGATGTTAAAGTTGACCTGCTCTGTGCTCCTTGGAAAAGGCTGTGTTCTGCCCCTTGTGCTTGGTTCTCTGGTTCGGGATCAGCTTCCTGAAGGGTGGACAGGCTGCCTGTCTAGGGAGGAGGGGCCCGGCCAGCCCCAGAAATAAATGGACTTCTCCACTTTTCCTTGTCTTCTTGTTCCTCCTGAGTGAGGAACTTTTCCACCTGGTTGTGACTCATTTGGCAGGATCACAAGTGAGCAAGGTCTTTCATATTCTGTGCTCTCCTTCCCCCTGCTGAGATGTCCTGACCTTTGGACCTAGTCACACCCCATTCTGACAAAGGACAAGGTCACCAAATCCCTGTGCATTGAAATCTAGTCAAGAAAAACAATACCATTCCTTTTCTGTGTTTGCAGAGTACTTTGTACTTGTTGGCCGTGGTCTGGCTTGTTTTTCATTCAGTCTTCCAGTGCCTGGCTGCTACCTACTGTGCGCAAGGTGGAAGAAAGATGAACACCATCAGGCTGGTGGTTGGGAAATGGGTGGACAAATTATTGTAAGAAATAGTGACACAGGAATGTGAGAGTGTAAACCAGGCTCCAAGGAAGAACAATCAGCTATCCTGGGACCAGTCAGGGGGGTTTTCACAGAGGAGGTGTCAGCCAGAAGGTCAGAAAGTGAGCAGTAATTTGGGTATTTGGGTGGACTTGGGGGCATATGTTCCTAGCAGGAGAAGCAATTTGAGCAGTCAGAGAGGCACCCCTAAATGCAGCAGTGGGAAACAGGAGGTGGGGTGTGGATGTGGCAGGGAGGGCAAGAGCTGAGGATGGAGAGAGACAGGGATAGATCTTGAGGGTCTGGAGTGGAACATCAGGAGTTGGGACCTTACCCGCTGGCAGTAGCCTGGAGTTTCAGAAAGGTGCCCGTGGAAGCAGAATGCAGGATGGGTCAGAGTGGAGTGAGGCTGGAAGAAGGGAGGCCTGCTAGGAGGTAGTGTGGCCATTCACTCAGACAGAGAGCACTGCAGCCAAGTGGGGGACAGAGCCCCGAAGTGTGACTGCCTTAGTCATCCTTTGGGTGTTGGGGCTTATAGGGTGTGTTCTTACACAGTCCTTTAGGAAGTCAGCTTGAACACTGATCACACAGAAGGTACCATGTGAAACAGAGATGTGTTGGGTTTGAGTTCTGTCCCCTGGGCAGTGATAGTCCTGAAGGCAGCATTCTCTAGTCAGGCCTGTGTTGGCTGTAAGCAACAGAAGGGAAGTTCAAACTGGTTTTGGCAAAAGAAAGGAGAGAAAGTGCGTGTGTGTGTGCGCGCGCGTGTGCGTGCGCGTGCGTGTAGGGGGATTGGCCTATACACTGGAAAGTTTTAGTGAGTAGAGCTTCAGGCAGGTTTATATCTAGGGTTCAATGTCTCTAAGAATCTGTCCTTTTCTATCTTGTCTAACCCTTATTCTGTGTGGACTTTTTCTGTTTCCTAATAAGTCTAACAATTTTTGGTAGATTGATTCTTTGGTAGATTGATTAGTTTTTTAGGTTTCGTTGTTTGTTTTTAACTCTAGTGTTTTCTACCTTCACATTGTGTAGAGTTTGTTTTTAGGCCTGTTTCTGGTACCAGTGAAAAGAATAGCACTTGCAGGATTGGCTTTTATTGGCCCTGATGGGGTCATGTGCTCACCCTTAGCCAGTCACCATGTCCCTCATATTAGGTAAGACTGCAGTAGGGTCAGAGGGCCAGTGAGAGGCTGTTCCTGAAACATGTGGATGTGGGGAGGCAAAACCAGAAGGTGTCACTACACACAGATGGGACCTGAACACAGGTAACTCCTGCAAGGTCGCAGAGGATTGGGTCCGTGGTGTAGGTGCAGGGCTGAGGAGTGGCTGCCCAGAAAGGCTCTCGCTTGCCCACATGGAGCATGGAGTAGAGCATTCACCCAGCGGGGGAGAAAAGGCTTGTTACATGTGGCCACTACACCATATAGAAGGCGTGAGCCCCCACCACCGCCTTGTGTGTATTTTCTTGCAGTGACTGAGAGGAGGGGCAGCTGGCCTGCAGGGTGGTCAGGAGAAGAGTGAGGTTGGGCAGTGCCATGTCTCACCTGGGCTGTTGTCTGCTCTTGGCCCACTGCTTCCTGCTGCCGCTGTACCCCATTGCTTTAGCTGCTGCTGCTTCTCCATAGATCTCTGCCTCTGCCTCACACTGGCTGCTCCAGAGCGAATGTCCCTTTGCCCCTTGGAAGAGTCCAGCCTGGGCCAGGAAAGGGCCTCCATGGAGTTGGGGCCTGGGCAGGGTGGGTCCAAAGTGCTCTCTTCCTCTCGCAGGTCTCTCCCTGGAACGCCTGCCCAACTCCATTGCCTCCCGCTGCCGCCTGACCGAGCGGGAAGAGGAAGTGGTCACCTGCTTTGAGAGGGCCTCCTTGGTAGCTCAAGTGTTCCTGCAGGAGCTGGAGAAGGTGAGCTGGGAGAGCAGCACCACGACTTAGCTGCTGTGTTGACCACCTGTACTCACTGCCTGCTCCGAGCCCCTGGGTCACCTCATAGAAATTAGAAAAGAGAACTTCCTATCCTCCTAAGACGCTTGACATCCTGGGTTGGAGAAAATTCACTGCATCACACTGATGTGGTTAGAATGAAGGTGTTTACCACTAGGAAGTAATTTTAATAAATAAATGGGCCCATGTCACCTGTGAGGGGCCAGGAACTCCATGGTGAGTTCAGCTTGCAGGACTAGATGTGCCAGCCCTGTGTGTGTGTTCATACATTCACTTCTCATGCAACCCTGGGTGTGTGTGTGTGTGTGTGTGTGTGTGTGTGTGTGTTGTGGGGGGTGCATTTCTTCAGTAACTGATTTAGAGAGAGCAAATCATTCGTGCACCCCACTGTCCTCTAAAGGACTGGCTTCAGGCTCCTTTTAGCAGTTAGACATCCTTCCTTGCTGGAGGGTATCCCAGAAGTGCTTTGCCAGACCTCCAAGGGAGGTAGGGCCCTGGAGCACATTCTCCATGCCTTTCAGGTGGCCTGAGAGCCATCCAGCAGGACCCCCAGCCCTTGTCCCACATAGAGTCTGTCTTAACTGTCTGCAAGGCATCAGTCACTTCCACCTGTGGGCACCTTGCTGTGGAAAGAACTCAGTTCTTCTGGCAGGGGGCTCAGTCTTCCTGAGGGGAAGACACACAGTTGCATTCAGGAGAGACCACTAAAATGTCCCCAGTGCTGGCCTCATGTCAGACACTACCCTGAGGACTGAGCCTGTGTTCTGTAACTTAGGCCTCACGCTGATGAAGTAGGTGCTACTGCTGCTCCCACTTTGCAGGTGAGCAAAGTCATGCTTAGATTCTGAATAACTTGGAGTTCATAAGTAAGTGCCACCAGCAAGAACACCAGGGTATGTGGCTCTGATATTGGGAGAGACTGGGTGAGGCTTAGTAGTGTCAGCTGCAGGATCTCCAGCAGATAAGTTAGGTTGGCCCCATGAAGAAGGCAGTAGGGACTTCTATCATGAGCTGAGGGACTTCAAGTCCAGGAGACATCAGAGCCTCTTTTATGGGGGCTCCTACCACAAGGGCCCCTTAGGCCTATCACTTCCCAGAGCATGGGGATCATCAACTCAGCACTGTTGACATTGAGTCTGGATTGGTCTTGGCTGCACCCCAAATCAGAGGTGTGAACAGCATCTCTAGCCTCTACCACAGGGTGCCAGCAGCACCCCTTTTCCCCGGGACAACCCAAAGTTTCCGGAGAATGCAGCTGTCCTCCAACTGTGGAGACACTCTGCCCCGAGTCCTCTGCTTGGTGGGATTTCAGGAGGAAAGGAGAAGTGATTCCAAATCCAGGATTTGAGTGCTGTTTCCGGGCAGCGTGGCTTGGGGACTTGACCTCTATATGACCTCCACTACAATCACTCCTCCTTGACAATAGTGTTTTAGGGACACTTTACATTTGAATTGTTTGAGATTGGAAAGAAACCTTCAGGAAACAGACAAATCTCCCACATGGCTGGAAGCCAGGACTTTGGACTGCTAAAAGGAATTCAGGGGATGTGACTGAATGGTACCAGGTCTACAGTCACATCTGTGATACAAGGTGGCTGAGTGGCCTGGCAGCTGTGTCTTCGGTTGGATAGCAGACTGTAAAACTGCCCTCTTGGAAACGCCCTGCTGCTCTCCTGAAACTCGGTCCTGGAGATGCTGAGATACTGAGAACCTCTCTTAAGTCCGCCTTGGTTTCTGATGGATAAGCTGAGTGGCTCATTGACCTTTTTTTTCTATATAGGCAGGAGAGGAGGCCTCCTGAGACAGGCCTGTCCATGGGGCTGTCAGCACTGAGGTTTAAGTGACCAGTAATGATTGACCATTCCCTGGCTTGTCCTGGAGCCAGTCTCAGCTCTGGGGTGGGGGAATGCTCCTGAGGTGTTCCAAGCTTGTGTGGCTGGCATGGTTCAGGCCTGGCAGAGGGCAGGCATTCCTTGTGTGTGGGGTGAATTAGCCAGGAAGCAAAAGAAACCTGCAGTCTGCAGCTGGCCGGACTTGAGTTGGAGGTCCAGGCCTACATCATTTGTGACTTCGTGTTCTCAGCCTTAGTTTTCTCCTCAATAAAAGGCAGGCGAAACTCAGCCCGGGAGGGCTGTGGTAAGCCTTCAGTAAGGTGTGGGGAGCCATTCTGGAAGTTTCGTCTCTCTTTCCTCTCTGGGGGGTATGGACAACATTGGCACCCAGGGGACATAGTCCCTGTCCTGAGGGAGGTGAGATTTGTGTAGTGGAGGGGCTGGGCCAGTGGAAAGTGACCTTCCCATGCAGGCTCAGGCAGGGGTGCTGCTGAGGGATGAGGAGGGCAGGTCTGCTTGGCTGGGAGCAGACAGGAAATCCACACGGGGTGACTCCGCCTCAGTGTCCCAACATGTGAAATGGGAGTGACAGTTCCAACCCAGTAGGGTTGCTCTAAAGATGGGATGAACTAATGAATCTAAAATTCTGTGATTGTTGAATAAATCATGTTAGACAAGGGCTTTCACCATTTGGCTGGGGACAGAAAGCTTTAGAAATATTTGTTATTTTTACTTTTCGTGGCACCAGGGACTGAGCCCAGGGCCCTCATGCTACGTATATCCCTAGTTTTAAATTTTTTGTTTTGAGATGGCTTCATGAGGTCATTTAAGTGGCCCAAGTTAGGCTTGAACTTGTGATCCTCCTGATTTAACTTCCCAAGGGTGCACATAGTGTAAATTAGAGTGAGTTGGGTTGAGTTTTGTCTGTGCTGTGTGACAGTGGGACTACCCTCTGGTGGGGCTCACACTTCAGGCCTCCCTCTCTCTATCCTTTGAAACAACACCTCCCTCTCTGTTCCCCTTCTCAGACTGCAAACAACAGCACCTCCAGGCACCTGAAGAGCTCCCACCAGGCTGACTATGAGCTCACCTACTTCCTAGAAGCTGCCCTCCAGAGCGCCTATGTGAAAAACCTGAAGAAGGGGTAGGTGGCTGGCAGCTGAGCAGCCCGTGTCTCCGTGGGCTTCGAGGGGGTGCAGCGGGCCAGCTGTGTCATGTCTTGTTGGGTGAAGGTTTGTGGAGGCCAAGCTGTGGGCAGCTGCCAGAGCAATAAAGCCTGCGTGCGCTGGGAAAGCGCGTGTGCCCAGCAAGGTCTCCTCATTACCTGGAGTGGCCGTCCTGGGGCGTGGGAGAGGTGGGGGCCTGGTGGTGATGTGGTCAGCGAGGAGGGCATGGTGCTGGCTGGTAGGTGTGGGGCTGGTGGTGTTCCCCTTGTCAAGGTGTGGGAAGGATTGGGTGGGAAAAATCTGCTGGGAAGGCTGGTTCTCACACCCTAACCTTTAAGGGATGGCAAGCTGTGACAGGGAGGATGGTCATTTGGGGTGCTGCCGTGGATGAGGGAGCAGGAAGATTGCTTTCCCATACGTTGTTTTCGGGGATTCTGGGAGTGCTCACCTGCCTGAGCCCCAGGAACGCAGTCTAGGGTGCTGCCTAGGTTGGGTGGTGCTGGTAGAGCAGGCCCCAGTCAGTAGAGGACAGAGTGTCTGGCTCTGGGTGTTGGGTCGGGAGTGGTGGTTCATGGCAGGTGGCTACAGAGGCAGGAGGGAGCTAGGTGACTCCGAGGCAGCCCTGTCTGCCGGCAGTACCCTTACTCGGGCAGAGCGGGGGTTCCTGTGTCTCTGCAGCAGGGATTTAGGGACCCCAGCATCTTCCTTTCCATGGTTAACAATCCATCACCAATGTCACCAGCAAGAAGAGGGAATTCACATGTGCTGAGTGCAGCCCGTTCCACAGGAGGGGCGGCTTGTCCCATGCCACCCTGGCTCACCTCTCAGCCTCCTTGCAGGGCAGTGGGTCAGGGGAGAAGCAGGTATTTCCTCCTCCTGGGTCAAGAGTCCCAGGATAACAGTCTCTGATACCTAGAGGTCTTTGAAGCCCATGTGTCATGTTTGGTATGATTTATTTTGTTAAATTTCACTGGTTCATTCTTTTCATTTACCAGTTTTTGAATAGATGATTCTTGTACATGATACCTGTTTAGTCAGAAGAAACATACTGTTTTCATCTGCAGTATATTGGTAACACAGACAGACCACTTCAGTGACCAGGGATGCGTGTTTTTCCTACCCACAGTTCTCTAGGACCTCAGCCAGGAGTCCCATAATCTGGTGCAGTGCTGACACTGGTGCAGTGCTGACACGAACCAGCATTAGCACAGGTCCCACAGGACTGCCCCTGCAGGTGCCAGTCACAAGTAGATGGTCCCCTCCTCACCCTCAGAGTTTCTGACTGGGCCTCCATCAGAGTTTCCGCTGACCCTCCTCTGGGTCGGCATGGGGTAGAGCAGCACACAGACCCGAAACAGCAGTTTGCTTACAAGGTGCCTGGGCTGTAAGACAACACGGCGAGGATCAGAGGTAGGGAAGAGCGCAGCTTCCGTGGCCTCTCTGGCCTAGCTGTCCTGTGCGAGTACATTACAGAGGAGCCGCCATGTAGGATTGATTATACTGCAGGCCACACATGGTCGCCTCAACTTCATCCCCTGACTGGCCCTTTAAGGAGAACAGTTTGCAGACCACCTTACTCAGGGTATTCACTATTAACATTTTGGTGTGTATCCTTCATGTTTTTCTATGCATAGATTTGCAGTTGTATTTTTTTTTTAAAAACAGAAACTAGTATCTGAAGTACATGCTGTGTGAGGCCCGCCTTTTCTTTCATGACTTACTTGCTGTTTGTCTCTCTTCCCGGTGAGGTTACTCCCTGCGGGGGTGGAAGGGAAGGTGGCCGAGCCCACTCCCGAGGCCAGCTCAGGGCCGGGTGGGCACAGGCACATGTCAGCCTGGATTCTGTGACTGGGAAAGCCAGGCTTGAGCTGGGTCCTCAGCCCGAGCTTCCTGAGGATTAGACAGGCTGAGGAGGTCGCTGGTGGCCCAGGGTGGCCACCACCCGGGTGGGTGGTCTAGCAGAGCTGGAGTCTGCAGGAGATGCCTGTGGCGAAATAAGCATGATATTTAAGTGGGTTGAAGGCACATGACCCTGTAGAACAGGAGCCTGATGAGAAAGGTGGTAGATCTGTAGGGAGGCAGAAGTTATGAGGTTTCCGACTCTGTTAGACGCAGAGCTATCATTTGGGGTTGTGTGGGGGTGCTCTGTGCCTCTAAGAAGCATCTGGCTGAAACCTGGAGCTCAGCATTTCCATTCAGTGGGCATCCCTGTCTAACACAGTGGCCCTGTGGAGCTATGTTCCTCTCAGGGTGTCCAAAGCCTTTGAGTTTAAGTCCTCAACTGCCTGCAAGAGAAGGGAGTAGGATCCTTTGCCCAGAACTTGCAGAAACCCTTGGCAGGAGGCAGAAGTGGCTGAGATGGCTGTTGCAGGCAGATGGGTGTGGGCCTTGGGGAAGCATCTTCTGTCTGTCCTCCCCCTTCCCTCCCTTCTCTCTCTCTCCCCCTTCCTCTTTGTTGGCACTGTTGAGGGGTAGGAGGGGTGCTGTCTTTTTGATGGTAGGAATAGGGTGGCACCATCTCAGACCCAAAGCAGGCCACCACCCTACTGTCTCCTCCCACCTGGCAGAGCAGGAGGTGGGCTGTGTAACTCAGGATCCACCCCTAGAAGCGAGTCCCAGCTTTGCTGCCAGATCCATGGGGCCCTGGGCAAGTCCTCTGAGCTCTCAGAACCCCTTTATTCCTCAGCTGTGAAGTTGGAGTGAAGACTGTTGTATATCACACCTGCTCAGAATATCAGAATCTGCATTGTTACATTTTTTAATGCACAGTTGGACAGGCTGCAGGGCCAGATAGGAACTTTACCATTCGTTTCTCTCTTGTGGTTTCTTAAGTTGTAGACTGGGGAGCCAGGGGGCCCATTCCCGAAGCTGCTGTGACTGTAGGGGAGCACCAGATACCACATGGGGTGCCCAGAGGCCCAGCTGCCTCCACCCACATCCACAGCTGCTCTTAAGCCCTGTTACAGTTGCTGAACGTCCGTTTTGGAGGTGGTGGCCCAGCAGTCTGGTTCCTGTTTTTATTGCCGAGGCAGTGCCATTGCCCTTCCCTGCTGTGCCCCCTCCTCTTGCCCAGTTCAGGGGGGCATCCAGGGCTCTATGCCATACTGATGCTGCTGTCTGCTCCCTGCCTCCAGAGGTGTGGAAAGGGGCTACACCCTGTTTGTGTAAATAAACTTCTATTAGGACACAACCACACCCATGCCCTGATGTAACTGTCTCACCATGGAGTTGAGTGGTGGTAATTGAGGCCACATGGAAAAACCTGTAATGTTTGCTGTCGTTACTTGGCCTGTATAGAAAAGTTTGTGACTCCCACACTCAGAGCTGAGGAGAGCTCCCTCCCAAGACCTTCACGGGCACAAAGGGCAGGCTGAGTTCTAGATAGAGCCCTGTGGAGTGAAGTGTGTGGGGAGGGGACTGTTCTAATTTCAAGGTTATTTGTCCGTTCATCATTTAATGAGTATCCTGTCTAATAATTCATGCCTCTCGTTAAGTGCTAAATTTACACCTGGTACTTGTTAAGCACTTTGCTTGTATGTGTTCGTCTTCCTCACCAGCCCTCTGAAGCAGGTGCCATCGTTAGCCTTCTCTGCTTTGCAGATGGGAAGCTGAGGCATGGACAGCCATCGTGGCTTATCCTGGGCAGAGCCAGGATTCTATATGCAGGGGTTGTTGGGCTTTAGGAGCAGGCGCTCATAACCACCGGGAGCCACTGCCCACAGCAGAAAGCTTCTGACTAAGACCCTGTTCCACCCTCAGCCTGCACAGCCCAGCGCTGTTTCCCCTGGGTGAGCTGTGTCCCACTTCTGGTATGACATACAGGAAGTCTCCAAGTCGTGGAGTCGGCAGGGGGCCCTCACCAGCTGGAGGAAGTCAGGATGGGGCCTGGGAGCTGGAGGCAGTGTCCCTCCTCCTGTGCGTTCCTCCTCTGCCCCTCCAGCTTGGCTTCCTCCTCTCTGGGATGGTGCTTCTGTTTGTAGCAAAGTATGGGCTGGGAGAGGAAGGGGTGGAACCCAGCCTTTGGACGTGCTGCTGTTAGCCCTCTTCTGCAGGGGTCCCTCACCTCCGCTTCTTCCTTGCATGGCATTTTCTGCAGGTACAGCAAGGTTAAGGTGAGCATCAAGGATGACCAGGCTGGAAGGAGGGAGAGTGCCTTGGGCGCCAGGCTGGAGCAGGTGCCAGGGGCACAGTGCTCCTTCTGCAAAAGAGGTTCATAGCTGGGGGCTTGAAGAGGCTGAGTCACTGGCCCAAGCCCATCCAGAGGCTTCTGGCTGTAGGTCCGAGAGTCCTGGAAACCTAAACCCTTGCTAACCTTGGGGTGAAGAAAGGTAGTCTGGCCAGCCTGCAGGATGTGCGGACTGCGGAGGGCCGGGTCCTGCTCTGGTTCTGTCTGTGAGTAGATCCTTGGTGCACAGCTCTTGACCTTCTTTTGGGCCTCTTGCGACTCCAAGTCACCATTCTCAGAAGGAGGCTCCTTTCCCTGTAAGCATCTCCCCGCCCATTTTGTGCACTCGGCCCTGGGAGACAGTGGCAAGTGTGCCTGTTCACATGTGCATGGAAATGCACACTGCAGGTGCCAGTGCAGGGCAGAGGCATCAACCAGTCGTCACCTCCTCAGAGGGCCCAAGTGATTTCAGTTTCTCTTCTCTTCCTGTAACTGTGCCCTCCCTTTGTGCTGTTTCCTGCAGAGGCACAAATTTCATGCCTTAAAGCCAAGATACGGGCTCCACCCCACCCACCCCAGCCACACACGTGAAGCGGAGTGGAAATTAATCATCCTTTCTTTCCAAGCAAACAACCCAAACATCTGAAGTCCCAGTGTGAGTAGCAGTCCCCAGGCCACCTGACAGTTCTGAAGCCCTTCTTGTCTGTTTCCTGTGACCCAGTCCAGCTCAGAGGTGGTCCCGAGAGTGGACAGCAACGTGTACAGCAGGGGCTGCAGCCCTCTGTGCCTGGCTGGGTTATTTATAATTTCTTAGAACCTTTCCTCATAACAGTGGCTTGTGTTTGTTGGATCCTTACTGCGTGCCCTGCAGAAAGCTAATGCTCTTCTCTGTAATCCCGTGAAGCAGGAAGTGGTGCAGTCCTGATTCACTGAGGGAAGCAGGCAGAGCCAGTGAGCCAAGCACTGAACCTGGGTCTGTCCAACACAGAGGCCCAGGGCCTTGCCCACTGCACAGTCCAGCCCAGCACACCTCCTCCCCACAGTCACTCTGCCTCAGGGAGCTTCGGTTATCACACATTATTGTCCCTTGATCGAAGTTACATCTTCCTAACGGCATCTCCAGTTGCAATATTTTTTTATATATTGTTGTTCTTATTAGTTAAAAACTTAGGTGTCCCTGACCCAGGGTTTCTCAGCTTCAGCACTGTGGGTATTTTAAGCCTGATGACACTTCACTGGGGGCTGTGCTAGCCATTGTAAGTTTCAGCAACATCTCTGGCCTTCACCCAGTAGTTGTCAGGAGCACCCACCCCCAGGGTGACGACCAAACTATGTCACTGGACTTTGACAGATGCCCTGTAGAAAGGGAAGCAGTCCTTAGTTAAAAACCTCTGTCTTAGTGGGGTAATGATGGTGCATGCCTGTAATCCCAGCACTCTGGGAGGCTGAGGCAGGAAGACCCCAAGTTTGAGCCCAGCTTAGGCAATTTAGTAAGTAGTCTCAAAATAAAAAAGGACTGGGATTTGGATCAGTGTAAAGGCCATAGGTTCTGTCCCCAGAATTGGAAGGGGTGGGGAACAACCTCTGTCTGAATTCATGGTGCTAGAAGAAGTAGGGTGAACTGGACAAGTAGTCCAGCTTTTCCCTCCCATGGAGGATTTGACTTTAAGTGGTGGCATACTCTTGACCCGGTATAACTTCCTCCTTATTCCCAGCTCCCGGGAACACGGACTTCCTTTGTGCTGGCTAAGTCTGCGGCCACTGCCTGGTTACTCATTCTGGGCGTCTGAAAGACATTAACTTTTTCTGGGGGCTTGCCCTATTGATTTAGCAGTTAATTCCCCAGATGACTCCTGCCCCTTGCTCTGTGGCTGATGGCAGCGTTCCTGATGAGATGGATCCAGAGGTACTGTCGGAAATGACTGGAGTGGGAAGGCCTCCTTGCAAAGGGTGGAGGCTGGGAAGCCTGGGGTCCTGCTCTTCTCCTCACTGCCACTAGAGGGCAGCCATGGATTCTAGTTGGAACCTGGCCCCAGGCAATTCTGCAGCCTCTGGGCGGCCAGGAGGGGGCATCTTCTTGATGTGTTTAGGGTGTTGGGGGTCCAACAGTGGCTGCGGGGCCTGATTCTTGGGGGTGGGGAGGCTCAGGAAGGGCACTTGACTCCCGTGTGTGGAGCAGCTCCAGGGCTGGGAGGGAGGGGAGGCAGCGCAGTTTCAGGGAGCTGGTTGACCCTGTCAGTGGCTCTGACCTCACCGGGACCAAGTACCCGGGTATTGACCAGAAATGTGAATGTGAGCCAGCTCTGCCCCTTCACCCGTCATGGGCGAGGGGCCATCTGTCTCTAGGCTGGTTTTCCCTTTTTCTTCTACCTAGATTTGGTTTGTTGCTTAGGGTTGGGGTAAGCTTGGATGGCTGCATGTTTTATGTCTTAAAAAATTTGATTTTAGTTTTGTTTTGTTTTTGGTACTGGGAATTGAACTCATGACCTTGCACTTGCCAGGCAGGCACCGTGCTGTTGAGCTATATTCCCATCCTTAATATTTTTAAAAATTACTAAAGCAACATGTACACATGCCAAACCACAGCGAATGGTGTGACTATTGTTGGTGGGTCCTCTGTGTGTATGTGTGTGTGTGTGTGTGTGTGTGTGTGTGTGTTCACCTTGCCAGCTAGGTGACAAGTTGGAAAGCACAGGACACCTTAGGAAACCCAGCCTGCCATCTGAGTTTACCCCCACAGCTGTGTCCTGAGCCGTAATTTTGTTCTCGTCAGTGGCTGGGATAGGCAGGGTGGGCAGAGGGCAGGAGGCAGAGTCGCTTAGCCATGATTAGACGCCCCCCATGTTTTGTGCTGTGCTTCAAGGCCCATGGACACTCCTTACTTCTTCTCTGCCCACCTTCTTGCCCTTTCCCCATCGCCCATGCCCACCTCACCTGCAAGGAGGAGCCCACTGCAGGACAACCTCCACACGCTGGGCCTGGGCAGAGGAGGAATGTTTCAGCGTTAGAGACACGGTGCGGGTCTGCGGCCAGTGAACAGGTAACCATTTGAACTTCACCGGACCTGAGCTCCTGCTTCAGCCCTCCAGCTGTTGGGATCTGCCAGCTGGCCATGCTCTTTCTGGATCCCTGACTAGAAACCTGTCATGTACAGTGTCAGCCCTGAAATGGGGACTTCTGGTTAGGATTATATGCACCAGTATTGTTTAGGTTCCATCCAGCGATCAGTTCCATTCCGTTTCTTGTTCTCTATGTCAAAGCAAACTGGCTCTCCTAAAATGAACTTACAAAGCAGCATAATACTTGCTGAACTCCAAGTAAGTTAGGAGCATGGCTGTTTTAACAGATGAAGGGCTCCTTACGCACAAGGCCACGAGGGAGATTCTCATTTATTCTGTCAGTCTCTTAATTTACTCCCAAAGCATCTATTGACTGCCTGTTTTGAATAGGGTCAGTGGCCCAGCGCTTGGTATGCAGCTGGCACTTTGTAAAGACTTAGATTGAATCCAGGGAGAGTTCTGTGTTCAGGTGGCAGGAGATGAAAGTGTAAGCACATCAGGTGGAGAGATAGGTATTGTCTTTCTTAGGGTTAAAAGCAGTAAGTCTGAGCCCTTGCTGCCTACGTCATGGGCAAGTCATGGCCTAGAAAAGGGCCTTCCTGGGCTTTAGTTTCCCCATTGGAAAAGGGTGTTTGTTCGATAGTGATTTTTCATGTTTATTTTTTATGGTGCTGGGAGTGGAACCCAGGGCCTCATGCATGCTAGGCAAGCACTCGATACTGAGCCACACCCCAGTGCTCAGTGATGATTTCTTGAGGGCCTCTGTGTGCCACATGTGTGTTCCTGCCATGGTGGCAGGGCCTCACCCACCTCATCAGACCTGGTGAAGATGGAACAGGAGAAGGGCTTTGGAAAATATGCTCCACTGCATGCTGCTGGCGAGGGGACCCCAGAGGTTGACCACACCCTTGCATGTCGCACGCGGCGGCCTCTCTGAGATCAGGCATCATTGCCCGTGTCTCTGTCTGTCTCTGTTTCTGGCCAATCAGGTCTTACTTTAGTTGGAATAGACAGCTTCCTGGCATCTCCCTGTGCAGCCTGTTTCTGGGCCAGGGTTTGTTTGAGGCCCTGTTTGGATATTGTTAAGAGTGGGCAGCTTGGCTCAGAAAGGTCAGCGGGAGAGACGAGAACAAAGAGATCTTTCTAGCTGGCTGCTTGCCGAGCAGCCAGAAACGGCTCGGAAAAGCCCTAGCTCCACCTGGCACGGGCTCTGTTGGGCCTGGACTGGCGCTGCTCAGCCTGGTGGCCATCTGGGGCTCACAAGAAGCCTAGTTGGTTTCTCAGTTCTCAGAGGGGTAAACTGAGGCAGGGGTTATTCCCAACACTGCATAACAGGGTGGCTTCAGCCTAGGACTTCAAATCTCCCCTGTGCAGCCTTGGCTGCTGGAACCTCTGAGTAGGGTTTTTTCTCTGAGGACATTCAATAAAAATTGGAATTACTCACAACATGCCTGAGGGTGATGATTTGTTTTGCCAGAGAATTCTTGGGCGCTTATTTAGATGACAAAAATCCCTCATAGGTTTGGAAAGAGTGAGATCTAATTCTGGGTCACAGGATCTTGCTAAAATGCAATGCTGGCTCCTTAGGCTTGTGCTGGGGGTGGCTGGGGCCCTGGGAGTCAGCATTCCTTCCTGACCCCCGGGAGAAGCCAGTCAGCTGGTCTAGGAGTGATGCTAGTATACAGGGGAGGGTGTCGTGCACCCAGCGGTGACAGAGAGGATGGTCCTTGCGGTGGTGTGGGAGGACAGGCCACAGTCACTTCTGGCTCCAGCCCCTGGCAGCAGTCTGGGCTTGGCTACCAGGAAGGAGACTGGCAGGTGGCCCACAGAGTGGAAAATCACCCAAGGTCCTGCGAGCCACCCGCCTCCTCTGGGCCACAGAGCTTGCGTGGCCCCAGGGGCCAGCTTGCCTCCTATGGCCATGTCCCCAGCTGCCAGGGAGTGCTCCTGCGGACTGAGTTCCCAGAGCCAGCTGTCTCCTCTCTGTTCAGGGAGCTCACGCAGCCTGTGTCTTCTCTCTGTCCTGGTGATGGCTGGTGCTGTGCCGCCCCCTCAGCGGGTTGGGCTTGGCTTGTGGTCTGCTGTCCTGCCCTGACCTGTTTTCTGCAGCAGAGGCCTCGGTGGGACTGGGTGGCTCTGCTATAGACTCTGTCTCCTAAGGCTTGTAGGAGCACCAGGCCTGTCCCTGGCTCTGTCCATCTGCAGGGGAATCCTGTTCTTAAGTCCCCTATGGGGCTGAGGCTGGTAGGGAACAGATGAACATGAATCAGGAGGACCCAGCTGAACTTCCGTGTGAAATAATGCCAGGTAAATTATTAGGAATGTGATCTTTAGGACACAAGCTAGAAGGCGGAAGGAGAATAACATTTGGCGAGCCTCCACCACACACCCAGGTACATTTGAGCTCTGCCCAATTGGCCTCCTGACAAAACTGTGAAGATCGAGGAGGCTTCCTCCAGGCGAGAGACCGGGGCTTAGGGCTTAGACCATCACAGTTCCAGGAGAGAGATACAGGATCTAACTGCAGAGCTGGGGTTTCCCTGTCGGACTGTCCCTTGTGAAACCTGGCTTCCTAGCTTAGAACTGGAGGACACTAGATCATCTAAGCCAGTGGTTCTTAAACTTGAGTGTCCATTGGAACCTCCTAGGGACTCAGTAAGTCTCAACTTGCTGGGCTCAACCTGAATTTCTGATTTATTGGGTCTGGAATGCATTTCCAACAAGTGTCTTTCCAACAGATTCCTGGGATTGTGATGCTGCTAGTTCAAGGACTATAATTCAAGAACCATTTTCTCAGTGTGTAAGCTGTATACCTCTAGTGAGACTCGTGCTGACTCGTTTTTTCGGTGGTGGTGTAGGAAATGAGACCCAGGACTTCGTGTATGTTAGGCAGGAACTGTACCACAGGATCCACACTCCCTTTGTCATTATTTTATCAGGTTCTTGCTCTATTGTAGGCCTCAAACTAGGACTTGTCCTGCCTCAGCCTCCTCAATAGCTAGGATTATAAGCCTGTACCACCATGCTCAACCACAGACTTTTTAAAAAATACTTCTATATTTAATATCTGTTGGCAGAAAAATAACCAGCACAATAAACCCATGTTTTCTAGTGAGAAATCTACTGAAGCAGAAAGAAGATGTAAATAAAAGAATTACATAAATAATGATACTAGTAATCCCCACACAACTGGCGGTAAAAACTGAACTGTGTATGCAGACAACTGAAGCTGGGAGACCCTGAGCTAAATGCAGCCCTCATTTTGCAGAGAAGGAAGTAGGTGAACCTGCTTCCCTAAGCTGCGTGGCCGTTAGTAGCTGGGCCTGCATGGTCTGTCCTGAGCCTGAGTCTCCCTGTCCTATGGTTTCTTTGGAGCCCTGGGCTGGCTAGGGAAAGTCGTGACTCTGACCCTACCCCAGGGATCTTGGTCTTCTTTCTCAGCCCTAAAACAGGGGACTGCCTTTGTAATATTGGACATTTGCACGTTTTTAGCCCTTTTGTCTGAGCCAGAGCTTCACTGAAGACAGAGGACTTGATCTGTGAACCTGTCCTTGTGCAGCTCCCAGGCCCCGAAGCTCGAGGCCCCCGAGTGTGCTGAGCAGAGGCTCCTGCAGCTCTCCAGGCTGCCCGCTCTGGCTGGTCAGGCTGCAATCTCACCTCATCAGGGAACCCCCCACCCCAAGCAGATGAACAGAGCTTGTCTGCTTCATAGTGGGAGCTGTGATGGGGTACGTGGGGTGAACCCCAACCTCAGGAGGCCACAGTGTGTGAAGGTCAGAGCTGCCCTAGAAAATGACCCTGAGGTATGGGAGTTGCTTCAAAAGAAGACTTAGCAAGCAGACTGGGAGGAGTCTGGGAGCTTACTGGAGGTAAAAGATGAAGGGCTTTTGAAGGCAGGAGAGAAGCCCATGATAACACTTGACACCAGGAACTGGTCATTCAGTTTAGTATTCACTTGAGTGGTGGGAGCTGAGTCGGAGGAGGCGAGGCACAGTCCCAGGAAGCCACTCAGAAGAGCTACCCTAGATTGACTCATCCCTGGGACCCTGAAGACACTGGCCTGGGGAGGGTCCAGCTGGCCTCTCTGTGTCAGCTACATAGCTCTAGGGGCAGCAGGAGCCGCTTTTCAAATTGTAGGCCACAGCTTATTAGTGGGTTACACACAAGATGGATTCTGTGGGCTGCAGCCAGTGTCTTTCAAAAGCAGAGTGAGGGAGAAGTAAACTAGGAAGTGTGAGAGTTGCCTGCGCATGGTGGAGATAGGTAATTGTGTCAAGAAGCCTTAGATTTGTGTGCAGGGGAAGTGTGTGCAAAGTAGGTTCAGTATGAGATGTATTTCTCACGTTGTAGCAACCCTGAAAATTGTCAAGGCCCAGAGGGTGATGGAAGAGAGGAGACCCAGCTGGCATCGTCACTGGGTCAGTCTAGGGGCCTGGCAGTGGGGCCTGGCAGTGAGGATGGACTCCAGTGTGGGCTTCAAGCAGCAGGCGATGTGTGGAACTGACTCAATTTGGAAAACCCAGTCCAGCCGAGGCATTTGGGCCAGGGTGGTTCATGTTTACAGGGTTAGTCTTGGTGCCCTCGAGGTGGTGAACTGGAAACCTGAGTTGCTGGGGTCTTTGGGAAATGATCCCCGTCCTCTCTGATTGCTGTTGTCGGGGCCTTAGGGTTAACACTCTGGTCTTTCATCCTAATGATTGAAGATATACAAAGAAAACTCCAGCACACAGGCTTCCTCTTGGCTCTGCAGGCTTGAGAGTATCTTTGCAGGAGTTGAGCTGATAGTGACCCCACCTCTGCTGCCCTCCCTCCAGGAACATTGTGAAGGCCATGAGGGAGCTCCGTGAAGTTCTACGGACCGTGGAGACCAAAGCAACCCAGAACTTTAAAGTGGTAATGTGGCTGCTGGCTGTGCCTGGTTTACTCGGGGCAGTTTCCGTGGGAGACAACAGAAATCATAGCTGGCAGCCCTCAAGGCAGGGGTGGCTTTCTTGACCCACCTCACACCTGCCTTCATAGACCTTAATGCAGCCAAAATCACAACCACAGCTGCTGGGCATGCTGTCAGCACCTCAGCCAGACATTTGGTAAAGAAAGGTGCCTATGCCTGTAGGCCCGATTCCCTCCCACTTCTGTAAGGGTCTGCAGGGTGCTCAGAGAGGGGGGTGCTCCCTGGGGTCACGAGAGGGAGGGTGTGCACCTCTCATCTAGGAGAGGAGAGGCAGAAGAGATGAGTAGAACCATCTAAGGCCAAGGGAAGGGCTGGGGCGCCTCAGTGCTGGGATCCCTCGGGTGTGGCACCACCGGAGCCTGGGGGCTGCACGTCCAGGGCCAGCTGGGTGGAGGGCATTATGGTGCATTGGGCTGAGTTCCTCCCGCTTGCAGATGGCTGCCAAGCACCTGGCAGGGGTCCTGCTGCACTCGCTGAGTGAGGAATGCTACTGGAGCCCCCTGTCCCACCCTCTGCCCGAGTTCATGAGCAAGGAGGAGAATGCCTTCGTCACGCAGGCCCTGCGCAAGCCTCACCTCTATGAAGGGGACAAGTGAGTTCCACCTGCCCTGCTCAGCCCACCAGTCTCATGCTGTGTGTGACTCCTGGCCTTGCCTCACTCTCTTTGGTCACTGCCCTGCACTCTGGGTTGGGCAGGCGCTCAGGGACCAGGGAAGGAAGGTCCAATAAGGCACCCAGTGGCCCATTTGGTGATCTCATGCCTATAGTCTCAGGGGGTTCATGGCCAGCTGGCAGAGGCTTGGAACCTCTGTGGTGCTCTCTATGCCTCACCCTGCAGCATCAGGCAGAGCTCGGGACGGGGAGGCTCCTTCTTCCCCAGGGGCATCTGTGGCCTTTCAGACCCTCATTTAGGGCCGTTAAGGAGCTGCCTGTGATGTCCGTGCCTGTGAATTATGCAGGAGAGGGTCACCTTACCAAGCTGGTGCTGACTGGGCAGAAGGGCCACGCCGTGGTCAGAGGTGCTGTGGCCGCGGGGTGGGCTTGAGCCCGGCTGCTTTGCCTTGCAGCCTCTATTGCCCGAAGGATAACGTCGAGGAGGCCCTCCTGCTGCTGCTCATCAGCGAGTCTACGGTAAGCCGCTGCCTGTGGGTGGGGCAGGGCGGGGACTTAGGCACAGCCCCTCCTTGTCCTGGACAGCTCTGCTTCTAGGGAGGCCCCAGAGCCAGAACTCCTCCTTCCCCATGCAGGTAGGTCTGGCTGCACAGGCTGCATTCGGAGGCCTGGGCTCTGCCCTCAGTGAGCAGGGACTGAGTGCAAGATCCCCTCTTACGGGATTGCACAAGGCGATTATCGTGAGGGACTTCTCTGTCCAGCAGCCCTGTGTAGGATGCTGGACAGGCATGAGAGAGCAGCAGATGGGAGTAGAAGGAGCATGAGCTTTAGAAGCAGGTGGCTGGGGTTCAGGTTCCAGCTCTGACCTCGTTAACTGAGGGCTAGCAGCAATTCAGAAAATCTCTTTGAGCCTTAGTTTCCTCCCTGTGAGATCTCAGCCAGGTATGGTGGTGTAGTCCTATAACCTCAGCACTAAGGAGGCTGAGGCAGGAGGATCACTGTGAGTTCAAGGCCAGCCTGGGCTACATAGCAAGACACTATCTCAAAACAAGACAAACAAAAAAGGTGAAAGTAACTTAGAGAGGTAAGTGTACATGGAACTTACACATTCATGTGACAGTTATTGATTATCTGCCTTGTGCCTTGTGTCTGGTGCTGGTCTCAATGCCAGAGGTGCCTTGGTCCTCATGGAGTCTACATTCTAGTGAGGGAGATGGTACTAAATTGATTAATGACAATTGCAGTATTAGGGCATTGTTTGTATGTGTGCAAATGTGTTGCGCACTATGGATGAACAAAGCAGAGGAAAGGCATGCTGGACAAAGCATAAAGTGACCCATTTCCCATGCCCTCGGCAGGGGAGGGAGGCAGAGGCATGTATGAGTGTGCACATAGGCACACAAAGGTCCCCGTGCCAGGAGGCTGTGTCCCAGTGCTGGGGTGCCTTGGAGGCTCTGTCACAGAGAGTGTGACATGGCTGGGTCATCCAGGAAGTAGAAAAAAAAGGATGGATCAGACACCTCTGATGAAGGTGCAGGAAGGAGTAGCAGGGACTAGAGAAGCCAAGTGTGGACATGCATCTTCAGGCTGGACCCTGAGGGGTCCATCAGAGCAGGTGAGCTGGGACTGTTGGCTTGAGCTAGAACCTCTTGAGTGCGTGCATCTGAGGAGCGAGATGAAACCCCGACCCGCGAGCTGGGCGCCTGAGCAACCAGGGACGAGTGTTCTCTCGGGCAGACATTGGGATGTCTGGGATGGTGACTTTGGACATCAGGGATGGTGGCTTTGGACAGCTGGTTGATATCAGAGCTTGTTTAGGAGTGTAGGTGGACTCATTGCCTCTGACTCCGCAGGTCCTCCGGCAATGGATAGGAGGAAGGACACTTGGCCATGAGTGGAGAGGCTGAATCCTTAGATAGGCCGGTCCATTTTGGATTAAGGAGTTCCTGATTTTAGGATTAGGCTATTTGGAGCTCGAGTGCCAGCTGGGCATATGGTGACATTGGCGTTACCTTCCTGTAAGCATATGTTGAGTCGTACAAAAGTACCAGTTTTTAGTTGTTTATGGTCTACAGCCACCACAGGTTATATAGATGCATTTAATATCAGTATGCTCCCGTCTTTCTGGCTGTTGTCTTTGGAGATGGGTTCCTGCTGTGTAGTTCAGAAGCTCCTTGAATTCTTGGCAATCCTGCCTCAGACTCCAGAGTGCTGGGATTACAGGCATTTACCACCACACTTGGATCAGTGTGCTGTTCTGTCTTACGGATGAGACAAGTAAGGTCCGGGACAAGTACCTGTCTTGGGCAAGGTTATGTACTGTTAAGCCTGGTGATTATGATTCCGATCACACCCACTCCTTTCAGGCCCTCTAAAAACACAAGACATGGAGCCCAAGCTCCAGTCTTGATTCTGTGCCTCACTACCTGCTCTGATTCATGGTTTTCTCATCTATGAAAGGGCCCTTATCTTTTAGGAGATGAGTAGAAATTACAGATACTTTCATGGGAATGCACAGGATATGGAAAC
Source organism: Hydrochoerus hydrochaeris (assembly GCA_004027455.1). Taxonomy (NCBI): domain Eukaryota; kingdom Metazoa; phylum Chordata; class Mammalia; order Rodentia; family Hydrochaeridae; genus Hydrochoerus; species Hydrochoerus hydrochaeris. The sequence continues at coordinate 47,298 of PVLA01003787.1, read as the reverse complement.
TGATTGAACATAGATGTTTTGGATTTAGTTTTGAGTCTTTGTGTCTAAAAGAGCATTTTAAGATCCATTAGTTCATCCACCCATTAGTCTGTGCATTCTGTCCATCCATCCACCACTTACCCATCTGCCCACGCACCATCTATTCATTCTCTGTCCATCCACCCTCTCACCACTCAGCCACGCAGTCTTACTCCAGCAGCTATACCATGCCGGTTCATGCTCAGCACTGTAGACAGCAGTGATGAGCAGCCTTTTCCCCAGTATTCTCCTGGTTCCCAGGGACATGGAAGAAATCCTGGTCTGTGAATCAGAAGGAAGTACCCCAACCTGCAGGACCTCAAAGGCAAATTCTGGTTTTTGCAAGAACTATATAACAAGCCAGTATGATTTTCTGACGATTGGGGAGTCAGGAGATACAGGAATCTTTATTGTTTCCAAAAAATACTGATCCTAGGGCTAAAGCAAACTGAATCCTTGGACCCTTGAAGAAATTGCTGCCGGTGTTTACGGCTCTTGGAAAGCATGCGGGCCTGGAGTAGAGTGAGGGTGGGGTAGATGGGAGCGTTTCTAGGGGCTGGGATCCTACAAGTTAACTAACTCCATGCCATACCCAGTGCTGGGCATCTGGATACTTGAATCTAAAATTCATGACTTGTGTGGCCTGGCCAACTTCCTTACCTCCCTGGGCCTTGGTTTTCTCATCTGAAAATAGGGCTAAGAAGGGTCTCTTGCAAGGGTTTGGGCAGATTAAGAAAGAAAATGAAGGCATAAGTGCCTGGTACATTTTGGTGTTTCCATATGTGCTTTTCTCCTAAAAAATACTTGATTCTGTCTCAGTCATTTTCAAACATTTAGATTCTGATCTGACTGGTAGATTGAGAATAGCATTCAGTTTTTTTGTTGATTTGATTTATTTTTGTGGTATCAGGGCCTTTACACTGACCCACATCCCCAGTCCCTTCTTTTTCTTTTTTTAGATAGGGTCTCAGTAAGTTTTTAAGCTGCCCAGGCTGGGCTCAAATTTGTGATCCTCCTGTCTCAGCCTCCACAGTGCTGTGATTATACTTGTGCACCACCATAGCCAACATTTTTTTTTTTTTAAGGATTTCCTAGGCTTGTTTTCATTTGAAGCTCAACAGATAAGACATCATTCTGGCTTTACAGATTCTGATTTATTTTCTAACACAAAGCCCTGCTCTGCCAAAGGCTGTATGAGTGACACAAGGGCCAACAGTGCCACCAGCTCAGACCCTTGCTACTGTAGATGTGGAAGAGCCTGTGTCACTGTCTGGCAGGAAAACTGTGCCAGGGTGCTGGGTAGATGCAACATATCGTGGGTGTGTAATTTCTTAGCTCTGTGGACTCAGCCCCAGAGCCGGTGGTAATTATGTCTGCCAGTGGGGCCCAGCAACAGGAGCGGAACATGACAGCATCGTCCTTCGGGGAGGGGAGGCTCTGGGTACAGATGCTGTGGGAGGCTTCTTTCCGGGGAGATTGTTAGGTTGTCGGCAGCAGCCTGGCAGATGGAGAGGCTGTCTCTGAGATGGTACTGACTAGGCTATTCGATGTGTTGCCCAAGGAGCAGATCCTTTGCAGAGAAGCAGCCCCCGAGGACTGGTTGGCAGGCTGGCCTGGGTTTTGCTATGAGCTTACCTGGGGCCTCTGATGATATGGGTGTGGCTATCGAACACTTTCCTGGAGGCACTTGGAGGTGGGGAATGAGCTGGGCTGATGTCAGAATGCTTCGGTTCTAATTTGGACCTCAACCCCTTGTCTATGCATTGGTCAGCTTTACCTAATGTACCTAGGTCTTGCTCAGTCTTCCCATCTTCAAAATGGGGTGATAGAAGACCAGACTGTGAGAATGATGTGATGCCCCCTAGAAATTGCCCTCTTGGAATCCCTGTTTGGTCCAGGGCTGGGCAGAGGTGAAGGTCAGTGCCATCCTAACCCTATAGCCAGTGAAGGGTTAGGGAATCAGCTTGCATCTTGCCAGGTTGGAAGGAGTGAGCCAAGGAGCCAGGAGGCAGCTGGAGCACAGGGAATCAGTAGGCTGCTCGCTGGCATCAGAGACTCAGCCTTGGCTTTTGGGAGCCCGCAGAAGGCCATGTGCCTTCTGGGGCTCAGGGCTGTCTCTAGTAAGAGGGATCTGTTGTTCATCTGTGCCCCTCTGGATTATGTGAGGAGGAGAGAATGATGGGCAGGGGAATTCAGCCCCCAAAGGGAGCTTGGCTTCCAGTGACCCAGCCTGCTGGGGACAGACTCCCTGCTGGCCTGACAGAATTGCCCATAGAGCAGAGTGGGTCCCGCTGTTACCAGCCTCTTAGGTGCACATGCTCAGGATCATTTGTTCACCCCTGACCAAATCAGGAGGCCATTTGTTTTGGTGAAAAGGGAAGATGCTTTGTTCCAGGCTAGCTTTGAGGTGATGGAGGGGCCAGCCTCATTTGCCTCAGGTCACCACCTTGCCATATCTAGGTGTGGCAGTGTCTTTCATAGCAAGGAACATGGGGAAGGGAAACACAGTGAGACAGGCATGGCAGACTGTCATCGCTCTGAACAGTGACCTCTGGGGGCCAGCACCTGCTTACTGTCTCAGCTGAGAGGAGGGAGTTGTAACCATGCCCGAAGATGCCACTTGTCTCTAAAGGAAAAAATAATCTAACTTCTGAAGTTCTCATTTTACAGTGCTGGCTACACTGCTGGCAGTGTTGAGAGGTCAGGTGATGGAGTATGGGGAAGAGCATTGTTTCTCGGCTTCTCCACCTCTGAACCACAGAAGCTTGAGGGCGAAAGCTCTTAGTCTAGAAGAGGCTGCAGAGGTCAGAGGCACAAAGGCTAGGAGTGCGGACGGCTGCCCACATCCTGCCTGGGGTTAAATGGATCCCTAGAGGGAGGGAAATCGGGGGTGGGCATGGAGGTCATGACAGCGAATGCTAGGCAGGAGAGGCAAGGAGAAACTTGGGGAGGATATTCCGCCAGTGGGCTGTGAATGAGGAGGAAGGTGGGGAGAAGGCTGCGTGGCAGCAGCATATTACCTTCAGGTGCCAGGTGCAGTGGCACGTTCCCGCAGTTGATCTGGAGGCTCGCCTAGTGAGAGCAGGAATCTGAGACCCCCTAAATGTGGAAGGGAAAGAAAGTGGCCGGGACCAGTTCTGGAAGCTTCTGCTGCTGCTGGGACCCTGGGGCTGCCGTGTGGCCTGGGAGTCATGAGGGAAGACAAGGAGGAACCAGCTGGGTGTGCGGAGGAGGGACTGGGAGCCCTTTCTTGTCTGAGGCCTGCGCTGGCCCCTGAGCAGAACACTAATTCCTATTCCTATGTGGCTCAAATGCCACTCCCTGCAATTTTCTGCCTGGGTTTCTCCTGCCCTGCCCTGTTGCCATGGTTACGCACATAGCCGATACCCAGGGATGATACCCAGCAACTACCTCAAGCATTTCAAGGTGTCCTTGCCTCAAAACCACAGTAACCACTGGGCAAACCTCTGCTCTGACTCTCCTGGGGAGGAGGGCACGCTTTCCAATTGGCACAGGTGCTGCTTTGCATGAGAACTGAGGACCCTCAAGAAAGTGCTTTCCCTGTTATCTGCCTGTTAGGGGCTGATCACCAGGAGGAGGATTTGCACCTGTGTTCCTCTCTTCCATTCCCATTCTTCTGACCTAATTAACACCCAGCTCTGAAAACCCACCCCTCCCTCACACTCAAGCACCTTCAGAGGCCTGACCTCGTAAAGCCCAGCTCTGGGGTAGAAGGGGTGGGAGGAGGAATTCTCACACTAAGCCAGAATCTTCCTCTCTGGGCTATCACTTAGCCTACAGAGATGGATTGGTGAAGTTCTTAGCCGGAGGCTGTGCTGAGGGATTGGAGTCTGTAGATGACAGGGCCATGTCACAAGAATGGACTAAGCAGCAGGGACCTGGGGGTGTGCAGGGTCTGAGCCTGTGCTGCTGAGGTGTCCAGGTTGACAGAGGGAACCCAGCATGACCCCATTCAAGTCTTGGTCGCCATAAGGAGCTGTTAAGGAGGAGCCTGCTAGGTGAGAAACCTTGGAAAGGAGTTGAACCTTTGTCCCCAGGATAGTGGTGATGGTTTAGTACTCACTGTCCCTGAACATGGCAGAGAGCACAGGAGCAGATCCCAGCCAGGCTTCCCAACCCTGCCCCATGAAAAGCTGGGCCTTACAGACCACCTTTCTTTGTCCTTCCATCCTGACATCAAGCACCAAAATTCTAGGTCAGGCTCCCCTTAGGGAAGCATCCTGCAGCCCCTCCCCAGGTCTCTTTGAGGGCTAGTCCCTGCTTCCTGTGTTCCCCACCCTCATTCCCAGCCCTCCTTCTGCTGCTTGAGGGTCCACCCTGAGTGTTGGAGGTAGAGGAGTGGGGAGGCTCAGTGCTGGGGATGGAGCATTCAAGGAAACAGCCCTGCCAGGCTCTGCTCAGAATTCCTTCTCTCTCCCTCTCTTAAGTGTGCATGTGGATCCCCTCCCTACTCTGTCTCCCTTCTCCCTTTGGAGCTCCTGGGCAGCTCCCATCCAGCAGGCTGGCTCCAGTGCTTTGCCTTTCTGGAGATGTCCTGGCATCCCTAGGACCTTCTAGACATCTGTCCTGGGCCATCCATGTCCATGGCAGATAGACAGTGTGCTGCAGGGGAGCTGTCTGAACAGTCCCCAGCCTGCCTCCCTTCCTGAAATGCCCCCTGGAATGAGTCATTTCCTTGAAGCTGGGAGTCTCATTGGCCTCCAGAGGCCCAAAGGGGATGCACTTAAGCTCTGAACCCCAGCTCCACCCACAGCCTGCTGGCTGTGGCTTTCTGTCTCCCCAGCCCAACAGGAGGAGGCCCATGGGTAGCTGGAGGGTCCTGTGACTGTGACAGGAAGGGCGGCTTGGTCTCAGACCAGCAACTCATTTGGTTCTGTTGGGAAGGTTTGTATGGCAAAGCAGAAGATGGTCACAGAGGGAGGGCAGTGCTGGACAGAGGGGAGAGAAGAAAGGGTACGGGGAGCCTCTGGCTAGAGCTCACCTCTGCTGGAGCCCAGGCATAGCCCTCAGGGCACAGGGATTCATTTCAGACCCCAGAGCAACCACAGGCTGGGTTTTCCCTCAACTGCGGCAGCTGTCTACATACTCCCTCTGTGCCCTGTCATGTCTCCCCCTCTGTCCTGTCACCTCTTCTCTCTCTCCCCTGTCCTGAACTCCCCATACTGCCCTATTTCCTACCTCCTCTCTACCCTCAGTGTCTTCTCCCCTTGGGGTGTGATATGAGCAGGAGGTGGAGTACATGCCACAGACCACAGAAGAGGAGGGTCCCCATCCCTGCAGGGCATTCAGGCCTGGTATGAGGAGCTGCCTCTGAACTGCTCAGACTTGCAGACTCGTCACACAGACCTTCCCTCTCCTCCCCTCCTGAGCAGCCGTCTGGCAACTCCTGGAGCTCCTGAAGTATGCAGTGCTGTGGAGTTCCAAGGACAGGTTTGGGGCCAGACACCAGTGATGGCAAGGGGCAGCAGGTGAGACTGGAGAGTGATTGAGCAGAGGAGCCCCCAGCCTGGTGGCTTCCTGTATTATCCGAAGCTCTTGCTGTGATTGTGGTGAACTGCAAACACACGAGGAACATTCCAGAAAACAGCTGGTCTGTACTCCTCACCAGTGATGTGAAGGAGTGGCTGAGGGCCTTTTCCGTGTGAAAGGAGACCAAGGAGGACACAGCCCCAACATGCAAGTCGTGATCCCGGTTGCGTCTTGGAATGGGAAAAACTAAACTGCTGCAAAGGATAAAAGCAATTACTATACATTTCTTTCTGAAGCAGAAAGAAAGATGCCAAATGTCAACCATTGGTGCATCTTGATGAAAGGTGTATGGTTGTAGTAATAATCTCACAGTGTTTCTGCAGCTTTGAAATTTTGCCAAATCACAAATTGAATTCCAGGATGTTGAGCCCTCAAAATATTCCCTTGCCCACTTAGGCCAAGGGCGCTAGGCTTCTCTCCTTGGAGGACCCGTTTCTGGGAATGTGGCCACCTACCTGGTCAGCAGTGCAGGGTGATAGGTGGGAGCCCTGCAGAGACAGGCACCTGCTTATCTTCTGTCCTCACTTTGTTTTTGTTTGTTTTGTTTTGTTTTTGATGTTTCTGAGATAGAGACTCTCTGTGTAGTCCAGGCAGGTCTCAAACTTGCAGTGATTCTCCTGGCTCAGCTTGAGGTGCTGGGATTCCTGGCATGCACCACCATGCCCAGCTGTCCTCACTCTTTTTCAAACCATGTTCTACCCACAGGCAACTCGGGACGTGGTGCTGAGCCGGGCTCCGGAGCAGGAGGAAGACCGGAAGCTGAGCTTGCGGAATGCCGCGGCCATCTATGACCTCTTGAGCATCACGCTAGGCAGAAGGGGCCAGTATGTCATGCTCTCTGAGGTACGGCCCAGAGTCAGGTCAGGCATAGAGAGAATCAAGGGGAGCTAACATTTGCCCCTTCCTCACTTGTCACTTTGCTGTTTGGCCTTGTCCAGGCCCTATGACCTTGGCTAGTCCTACCAGCCTCAGTTCCCATCAGTGAAGAGGGAGTAATTAGGCACCCTGTCTCAAGGTTGTTGGGGGAAATACACGAGCTCATATGTGTGAAAAGATGAATACTGTCATGCAGGGAATCATAAGTGTTAGCCGTTACTTTTATTGGATGTGTACATTTTGAAAGCACATTCACGAGTCTTATTTCATTTGCTCTTTATCGTGGCTCCATGAAATCATCCACATGTTATGGAGGTGGGAACCAAGGAGTAGATGAGGGAGACACTTCACAGGGTCACCCAGCATAACCCTGGGTGTCCACAGGAATCAGACAGGAACCTCCTCCGCCTCCTGAAGGCAGTAATTAGGACAGTGGTTACCCTGGAAGGGGACAGGAAGGCTGGGCTGAGAGGAAATGCTGACTGTCTCCCCCTTTCCAGTGCCTGGAGCGAGCCATGAAGTTTGCATTTGGAGAATTTCACCTTTGGTACCAAGTGGCCCTCTCCATGGTGGCCTGTGGGAAGGTAAGACACGGGGTACTAGGGTTGCACCTGCCCTCTCCTCCCCTCCCTCCATGAACAGGCAGAGGGCAGGTGGCAATTTAGCACTGCCACGCAGCAGCAGTGGGTGTGAGTCTCCGGGAGAGTGGGTGAAAGAGACATCCTGTGTGAATCCCACATGCAGGTGTGAGTCTAGATTCCTTTCTGTGAGTGCGGTGCATACTGGGGGCATCATGGTGCTTCTGCTGTGAACTGGTATTGCAGCTGTGTGGGGTATGTTTCCGAGGGTGGGGAGCCCTTCTCTGACACTGACTGTGGCATCAGGAAAGGGCCTGCCTGTGAGCTAGCCTTGGGCAGAAGGGGAAGGGGACGTTCAGCAGCACCCACAGGGGAGTGTGGGGGAGACCTACAGGGTACTTATAGCAGGGTTTATAGCCACACAGCCACAGGGGCGAGGAGTGGGCTTCCCAGAGCAAGGGGCACTGGGACAACACTTGCTCTCCATCCACCCATATCCCGTATGCCAGCACCCCTGATTTTCCCTCAGATCAGAACTGTGCTTATGTAAGCCTCTATTTTAAGCAGTGACATGAAAGGAAAACCTTTCTGGAGCTGAGTACTGAGGGTGCTGGGGCTGAAGATGCTCCGAGCACAGGAAATAAGGTGGCAGGAGCTTGCAGATGGCTCCGAGAGCTGTAAATACCCAGAGCCCTTTCATAGGGCTGAGGGAATCCCTCGCCCCCCGGCCCATCTGTGCTCTGTTCCATTTCTGGCCCCACAGCCGTCTCTGAGGAGGGCCCTCTCAGTGTGCCAGTGCCGCCTCCATGAGGAAGGTTGCCAGCCAGCTCTGAGCCTCAGAGGCAGGGCTGGCCAGGGCCTGGCATGCAGGCAGAGGCAGGGGGCACCATTGAGATCGGAGTAGCCTTCCCATCCCTTTCTGCTAGGCATTTGTCTCTCTAATCCTCCCCCTTTCATGTGGGCCACTGTGAGAGCACCTTGAAGTCACAGCATGAGTGCTTGGCTGTGTGCTCAGCTGGGTCTTGTCAAGGCTTAGAATTCAAAACACAAACAGGAGAGGCCCTAGCCCTCTGGGATTAGGAGGCCCTGGTGGGATGTGGATGGGTGGAGGTCCTTGCAGAGAGCAGTGTGCAGGCAGAAGGCTGCCTGTGCAGAGGTAGAGGAAAGATGACCTGTGGCTCAGAGGGAGAGGAGAGGAGGATGTAGTATGGACCTCGTGTAGAGCCTGGCACATAGTTCATAGCAATGTGGGGCACCTTCTCCCTGCCTCCAGCAAACATAGAAAGCACTTGTAATCTTGTAGTGCCATGGACCACGGCAGCAATTTGCAGCCTTCTGTGGGTCCTGGACCCTTAGAAGAGCTGAAGAAAGCTGGAGACCCTTCCTCATAAAAGAATACTGCACATGGAAATTAGCTTTAATTTTTAAGAGAGGTTTTGGAGGCTCGTAGGCTCAGGAAAAGGTAGCACAGTCACCTGGGAGAGAAAGGCTCTTCCACTTCTTACAGAGGAGCAGCCAGGCACAGAAAGATCTGGACACAGTCCAGCACCCTCCCAGCATCCCAACTGCATTGTTTTGCCGCGTGGCTTCTTCACGAGCCAGTAGGGTAAGGAACCAGTTTACAGGCAGGCAGTTGAGTCAGATGACTTCCTGCATGAGGCTGCTCAGGTGGAGTCCACCCACCTGTGTGTGTGGTGCATCAGGGGATGTTTAGAAACCACTCTCCACCTCCCACAAGGGGACCTGCATGCCAAGGCAGCTGGTACCTAGGCAGCCCTCAGGAGTGTCCAGAGTTTGCCTCTGCCAAGAGCCCAAGGTGAGAACCCAGGTTCTGTGACTTTTAGGCGATGAGGCTGGGCAGATACAAATTACACCTGGCCTTTCACCCTCTAGGAAGAACAGATGAGTTCCATGATTTAGGTCTTTCCTTCTCTTGGTCTCTATGCAGCAGTTGCATTGGCTGTGTTGCTAGGTAACCAGCATGACAAGAAAAAAAAGAACCGGCTGCGTCTGTTGAGTCCTCAGATGGCTCCTTAAATAGCCATGTTTTCTGGTCTGCATGGGGGTGAGCTGGGAAGGGTGGGGTTGAATGAAGAGGGTCAGGGTGAGAATCCTATGTTTCAAGGATCCCAAGGTCAGTTGTCCAGAGTAACTGAGGCACTGCCTGGGGCTTGTGGAGGTATGTGCAGGCAGGGCCTTGGTGAGAGCTAGGAGTGGCGTTCCCAGGAAAGGTTCCTCAGACAACCCTTCGCACTGCAGCCTACCCTGGGCATCCTGTGTAATCTCCCACTCTGTTGAAGTCCGCATTTGCTGGCACTCTTTTGTTCTCAGCCTTCTACCCACTTGTCTTGTGAGAGAGCAGTAGGGGATGGTGCCATTTGTCTTTTGCTCCCAGCCTTTCTGTAATCTCCCAGGGACAAGAGACATAGTTTTATCCCCCTTTCCACAGTGATGTTACAACCACTGGCCTAGGACTGCAGTTGGCCTCATGATCTGAAGAATATTAGTCTATTTTCTGTTACTATAATAAAATACCTGAGGCTGGTACATTTATAAGCAAGAGAGGTTTATTTAGTTTGTAGTATTGTTCTTCATGGACTTGGTGTGGCATTGGCTCTGCTGTAGTAGGGAACCTCATGGAAGATGTCATCCTGGCATGAGTGTATGCAGTGGGAGAAATTACATGGTGAATGGAAGGCCACAGGGGAGGAGCTTGCCTTGTTCTTTTTATAAGCACCTGTCTTGCAAAAACTAGCCAGGGTCCCCCGAGAATTACATCCATCCCTCCTGAGGGCAGTGTTCCAGTTACCTAACTCCCATTAGGACCCACCTTTTAAAGGTTTTGCCACCTCTGTGCTACCACCTGGAGACCAAGACTCCAGCACATGACCCCTTCAGAGACATGCTCAAACCATAACCAAACAATTTTCCTGACACCCACAGCTTAAAGCAGGAGAGGTTTATTTGGGCTTATAATTTCAGAGGGGTGAGTCCATTCATAATTGGCCAGGTCCAAGGCACTATCTGGGACTTGGCCTAGATCCGCAATCTCCCAAACAAGTGCATGGCAAAGGCTTAAATAAATGAGATAAGTGGTATGATTTTAGGGTTCCAGGAGGATCAAAACTCTACAGAATTCGAGGACTCTGTTGGCTAAGACAGAGAGGGCCTCTGTGCAACCTGTATTTATTTATTTTTTTTGGAACAACATGGGAAACTGACAGACTTGGGAATGGTTCAAGGACTTTGCAAGTAACAAATTACATTAACAAGGAGAAATATTTTAGGAGAAGATCTCCATGTTGCATTTCACTACAGAGGTGAAATGCCTGCTGCTATGGTCTTTAGTTAATTGGAGTTGGAGCCTGGTGTCTTCAGTAGCCATTATCTTATTTTGCCCCAGCCATACAGCAGCCCTGCATGAGTGTTCAATTTCCAGTTTCGATGGCTCCCAACAAGGCACAAATGGGAGCAAGTGAGTCTCTTAGAGCCCCCTTTCCTGGGTAGCACCCCAAGTAATGGGAGCTTGACCTGTCTCAGTACTAGTTACAGACACGCAGACCTCAGGTTCTCACACGTGTGGAGGGTGACAGCCGAGAGTGTCCTGGAAAATGTTGGAGTCAGTCCTGTTGCACTCATGTAAGTGCACACAACAGGAAAACTGGCCACCTCTCTGGCCAAGATAGCACCACAGAGGCCATAAAAGGTTAAGATCTTAGGACTAGACTGCAAATCCGAGCCCAGCCACTTACAGGCTGGCTGTGTAGCTTTAAAACAAGCTCCTTAACTTCTCTATATTTTGCTTTGCTTACCTATAAAGTAGGGGTATAGTGTCTACCTGTGAAAATTCAGAGACTTCATGTTTATAAAACAGAACAGAGGTCAGCAAACTCTGTAGAGGATCAGACAATAGACATTTTTGACTCTGCAGGCCAAACTGTCACAGGTCTTTAACTCTGCATTTATCATGCAGACAGCCACAGATGATTTATAAATGGAAAGGCATGGCTGAATTCCAGTAAAACTTTATTTACAAAAATAGGCAGAGGGTCAGACTTGGCCTGCACCTTGCCGTAGAACCAATGCTGTCGGTGTTGGTAACATCCCTGCCTGCACCCAGATGCTCTCCCTGCTGGCTGCCTCCACACCTGGCCAAGTCCCTGGAGCCCTGGGGGACCCTATAGTCCTGCCTAGGGATTGTCTCAGGCCCCGCCTACCTGACTTCTCCCTTTGGTCTGTGCCAGTCGTTGTGTACCCTCCAGCTCCCACTGACCTGTCTCCCAGTGCCCATTTAGAGAGCCCTTTCTATCTGGAATGGTTCACATTTGCATTCCTTGGGGAAAACTTCCATCTGTTGTCACCTCAGCTGTTATGTCATCTTCTCCCTGCCCTCTGCTAAAGCAGCTAAGCTGTCAGGAAGCTGGGAGCTCAAGCAGGGCCCTCTCCCCAGCTGTGACCATTATCCATGTAAGGAAACTGAGGCTCAGGGAGGGACATTGCTTCCAGCACCCCTGGACTCCTCTGCTGGGGCCTCTTCCTGATGCTTGGGAGGAAAGGTACACAGAGTAGGGACTGGTAGTTAGGGACCTGCCCTGCCCTGGGCACAGGGCACCCAGTGGTGGAGACCTGGCAGCTGGTGACGGTGTACTCTGCTCTTCTGCAGTCGGCCTATGCTGTGTCACTACTGCGGGAATGCATGAAGCTGCGACCCTTGGACCCCACTGTGCCCCTGATGGCTGCCAAGGTCTGCGTTGGGTCCCTGCGCTGGGTGAGTGTGCTGTGGGGCTGGGTAGGCCAGGGGAGGAACGGATGTGTGAGAGGTGGGGGAGCCTGGTTTGGCATGGAAATGAGGCTGCCAGTGGTGCGTGTGATAGAGGGAAAAGTTTCTTAGAATCTCTTGGCCTGTTCTTCACAGCAGGTCCCTCCACTCAGGATGGTGGCAGATTTGTGGTTCTGGGTTGAAATATGGTCTCCAGAGTGTCAAATGGAGGGAAAGTACAGCTGCCATGCTCTGGTCAGTAATAGGGATTGTGGGCAAGACCTTGGGGTGGCCTGGAGTGACACATTATCTCGTATGGCTCACATCTAATATGTAAGGGCCAGCCAGGCTGATGCTAGCACTCAGAGCTTACCCTTGCCAGGAGTAAACCTATCTTCGTGTCCTGTTCTTTTTTCTTTTCTTTTGGCTTGAACCCAGGGCCTTTTCTCTGAGCTACATCCCCAGCCATTTTTTAAGTTTTGAAACACAATCTTGTTAAGTTGCTAAGATGCCCAGGCTGGACTCAAAATTATGATTCTTCTGCCTCGGCCTCCCAGTGTGCTATACATCGCCTGGCTCTCTTTCTCTTGCTTATGGCGCTTGCCCCGACCCTGGGTTCCACCGCCTGCTCCCTGCCCTCTGCTAAGGCAGCTAAGCTGTTAAGAGGCTGCAGCTCAAGCAGTGACTTCTCCACAGCCCTGGCCTTTACTGCAGGACCCTAAGGCCCCCACCCTTCAAGGCATTAGTAGCTTGCAACAGTGAAAGAACACAGGGCCAGGAGTCCAGGGACCTGGACCAGGTCTGCTTGGCTGCAGCTCCAGATCTGGGGAACTCTTGGGCCCAGAGGAGTGGTCCTAGGCCAGGGGTGCCTCTGTCGCTAGCTGCGATAACTAGCAGCTCATTTCTGGTCTTCCTTACTCTGGGCTTCCTTAAGTCCCAGGTAGCCTCCTGTTGTCAGGATGGTCCTGTTTCTACCATCTTGGTGACATAGAGCAAGTGCCTGTTCTTCCCGTACCTTGGCTTCCTCCCTCCGTTTCTCCTCGGGCTAACTAACCCCAATTTCTTTATTTACTCTCTGGGCCTATGCTCCCCTAGAGTGGGTACTTTGCCTAGAGTGGCTCTTCCTGACTTCTGTGGACCTGATACCCCATTCTATTCCTAACTGCTGTGCATCCAGCTTGCTCTGAGGCAGCAGAAACCAAGCTCCAGGGTGCATATAGCAGGTGCTTCATAGTTAGCAACCTGTCCCAAAATGCCACTCTGACCTCTTTGTCCAGCAGGCAAGTCACAGCCCTGGGGCAGGAGGTGATAAGCTCCCTGCCAAGCCCACATTCTAATGCTTTTTCTTAGTACAGGAAGCTGAGCTCATCCCTCTCCTGGGCCCCTACCTGCTGTCCTGTGAGCTGCCCCTGTCTCTGCTGTGGAGAGGAAGGACTCCCTGGCCTAAGGAGGGCTGAAAACAGCTCCTTTCCCTTTCTCTCCATGCACTCAGGTCCCCTGTGTTTGAAGTACTAGCCATCTGTCCCCTTGGGTCCCACTCAGGAGAGCTCCAGACTAAGAAGAGGAGGGGACCCTTTCAAGGGCTCTAAGCTTTTGGAAAGGACAGTGTGACGAGGTGGTTAAGTTTTACACCCACGAGTGGTCTTGAGTAACTTTGCATGTAACTTTGCAGGATGGTCAGAGAGGCTCCTGGGTGAGGTGGCTTTGGACAGGGATCTCAGGGTGGGGAAGAAACAGGTGGGCTGGTGCCAGACCTCTCCATCACAGCTTGCTTTCTCCAGCCCTGTCATTATCAGGGAACCCTGTGCTCCCCAAGGACGGTTAGGAAGGCTGTTGACATCTTGGGGTGGGGCGCCATTCTGGGCAAGCTGTGTGTGTGTGTGGCTTGGGCATGCAGGCAGAGTGGAGGAGCCCAGGCTGAGCACATGCAGCAGAGGGTATGAAGAGGGCCCTACGACCCCCAGCTCAGACCCCTGCTTGTTCCAGGCTTCCTCAGAGTGCCCTGAAGCTCATGACTGAGATGAAGCCTGAAATACCCTCATCTCTGGGAGCCTGGGGGAGGGGTGGGCATCTGTGCTGTGCAAGGCTGCCAGCTCTGAGGGAGCTCTGGGTCCACCCAGCCAGCAAGCCCTTGCCAGGAAGCCCTAAATTTAGGTCTTCCTACCATGGAGGAGCTGTTTCCCTCCACAGCATAATTACAGTAATTATGTGCATTCAGATTACATGGTAATAAAATTAGGATCAAATCAGTCCAAATTGAAATCAGATGAGTTAGGAGCAAAGTAATCAATGACAACATAAATAGAAAAGCCCAAAAGGAAGCTTAAACATGCAGACCGTCATCAGGTCAGAGCGAAGGGCAAGCTGTTTAACTTGCTCTCAGCGGCATGTTGACTGTTGGTCCTCTTGGAACTGGCATTTGAATCAGGGACAGGCCTGTGGCTGGGGGTGGGTTACCTGCAGCCTCTTTGGCCTGGACCACCCCCTCTCATCCTCCTGAAGCCCCTCTTGTACCCACCTTGGACATTGATCTCCTGTGTTATGATTCTCATTGTTTCTTGAAGATAAGACTTTTCTTCCCTGAAAACCTAGCCAGAGCTTGGGGTGGGGTTGGGAGTGGGGGTGCTGCTGGCCTGGGAGCAGTTTCTTCACAAGCAGTTCTGTCTTGTATGGCCCTGGCTTCCCAATTAGGTAAGGACCCATCTGCTTTACTCACCACACCTCATACACTGGTTTCTGCTCCCCCTGGGGAAGCCCACATGGATGAGGTGACACACACCCCATTGGCCAGGGTGGGAACAGGTGGGCAGTCTGCTGGGTGCCGTGGTCTCCCTGCCCTCCGTGGCTAGTTCTCTCTCTCTGTGGGCAGCCTGTTCTCCAGGGAGACCAGGAGGGAGGCAGCCTAGTACTGTCTGTCCCCAAGGCTACAGCAGGAGGAGAGTCTGACCGTGGGCAGGGGAATGTGAATGCATGAGGCAGGATATAACTCCTCAAAGGTGTTGGACCCCCTAACCCGTCACCTGCCTTCGTGGCTCTGGCTCATTCAGTCAGGCCCTATGAGCTGAGGATGGAAATCTGGGGGTGGACCATTTGGCCTAGGCAGGAAGGGAAGCTGAAACTGGGACATTTGAAAAATGAGTTTTACCAGGCAGAACCAGCCTAGTGACCACATGCCCAGGGGTGGAGCATATGCTGTCCCTGTATCCTGTTCTTGTGCCCTGAGCCAGTGTGGGTCACCCTAGGCTGGGACTGGATCTGAGACCAAGCGCCCCCCCCGGTGAGGCCAACAGAGGGACTTGCATGGTCACCTCTGGCTACAGGGTATAGGGAGCAGGACTGGAGCAGGTTTAGGGTTGGGGGAAGCATGAGGCTCTTGGAGTTGGGGAGGCTTCCCAGGCTCTGAGCTGGGGACATGGTGACAGTGCTAAAACCAGAGAGGCCTGCAGGCAGCCAGCCTCTTGCTTTGACCTGGCCAGCACCCTGCCAAGTCCCCATTTTTGGAGCAAGAGAAAAGAGATGCAGCCGTGTTTTAGTATCCCTTTAAACACATTTACTTAAAATTCATTAGATTGCAAAAATTGAAAGTACCCTGCAGGTGGCATCAAGGTCAGGGTGTTAGACACAGATGACAGAGGAGGCTGTGAAATGGCACATGGGCTTGCTCAGCTTTGTAAAAGGTTGTAGTGTGTCCTCCATGGTGGGAAGACCTAAGGGTTGCAGTGCCCCAAGGGGGCTGTGAGGCTGGTGAAAGAGCATAAACTGTGAAGAAGAAAGACCATGGTTCAACTCCCACCTACCCATTCACTAGCTGTGTGACATTCTGTCTGTCTGTGTCTCGGTTTCCTCATCTGCAGTATGCAACAGTCACCCCCCACTGACACAGAGTGGCTGTGAACATTAGAGGTAAGGAGTGCCCCTGCTTGGCACATTGCAGGTACCTGGCAAGCGGTCGACATTGCTGTTAGAACCCCTTTGAAATAGCAGGCATGCCCTTTATGTCTTGACCCTCAGTGTTCAAATTCAGGAGTGGGCAGAGACAGAGGATGGATTATGTCTTCATGAGGCAGGGAGAGACAATGCCAGCTCTCTGCAGCCACCTTGTAGAAATTAGGCAGTGCTGCTCTTCCCTGGAAGGCAAGGTAGATTTCCTGCAGAGCAGCTACCAGCTGGTCTAGACTAGGTGGGAAGGAGTGAGGAGAAACTGGAGGTGTCTTGGAACAGAGCCTTGCTCAATAGGTGGTCTTCCTCAGTCCCTGGGCAGAGGGAAGAGATTGAAGAATCCCAGGATGAAGCTCTTCAGCCACTACAGGGTGGTTCACTGAGGTGGCTCTGCAGAAACCACATTAGGACAGCTGGAGAGAAGAACCAGAAATCATAGGGAGCCTTTCTTTACTTACAGAAAGCGAAACCAATCCATCACAACCAGATATGCTTCAATGCATCCTTTTTCTAAAATGCCAGGGAGGAGAAAATGGAAAGCCACGTGAACCAGGTAGCCTTAGGGCCAGGAGACCTGGGCTGCAGATGCAGTTCTGTGCTTCCCGGCCAGGTGACCATGGGGAGCCAGGTGGGAAGAAGATGCAGAGGGCAGGTGCCAGGCCTCTCTGAGCCATCCCATGAGGGCAGTGTTGTCAGATACAGGGCCACAACCACTAGTGGGCTGTGGAATAGACACTTAACAGGGCTGAGATGGACCGTCAGTGAACAGGCTGGAAAGGTTACCCAGGGAAGGGGTGTCTTGTAAAAGTGGGTGGGTCTTCTGGGTACATGGCTGTGAGTCCCTGACCCTGATGGGGTCAGAGAACTTGAGCAGCCTGGTAGAGCAGACTGAGTTACAGAGTCACCAAATTGTCCTTGGGAAGCCACTCATTTTTCTGTGACTGTGGGTCAAGCTAAGGGACAAAAGACAGGTGGTAGTGTCCCCTGTCTGGGTTCTGGAGGGTTTTTAATGCCACTTCCTCATTAGTGAGATTGTGCACATGTATGTATATACGCGCATGTATAGATGCATAGCACTTGTGGTATAGATGTAATAGTACAATACGTGCAGTAACTGCCAAGAGTACTTGACGGGTACTGCTGTGAGCATTCAAGTCATCTCAGTCTTTCAGCATCTCTCCAAGTGCCCCATTTTACAGAAGAGGTAAATGAGGCACAGCAAAGTGGGGTAACTTTTTACAGACGAGGGCCCAAGGCACGGCAAAATGAAGTGATTTGCTCAAGGCCATGCAGGAAGTAGCTATGCCAGGACTTGAGGTCAGGCACTGTGGCACTAGCGCTTTGTCCTCACTGTCAGGTGGTCTGCCTCAGTGCAGAGAGCCAATCAGGAGAGTAGAGCTGGTCTCGAGTTGGCTAGGGTGCCAACACTTGTAAGCAAAGGAGGCAAAGACAGGTGTCCCAGACTTGAGGGTTCCGGTGCTTGCTTAGGTGAAGGGCAACAGTGCATCTGAAGCGTTTTGTTTTGGTTCTAGTTTTAGTTTTAGCTTTTGCATAGTACCCATGTCTGCGAATACTGTGTGCTGTTTTGCTGTCTGTTGTCTTAATCAAATTAATAGTAATACTTTCTCTTATTGTCAGCAGTGTCTCCACATGCAGGAAGCCAGCTGTCTGGGGTGGGACTAGAAGGGAATCGCTGTGGTGTTGATACTTCTCATGGTACCTTATAGCCTTATATGTTTTGTATTCTCCCCCTCTGCATAGTGCAGTCTTTGCTCCTTCAGTCTCTTGTTTTGTGTTTGTTTGTTTGTTTGTTTGTTTGTTTTTGCATGCATGTCCCAGAGGCTGTGCCCACACTGGGAACCCAGCTTCCTTGCTCCCCACACAAGTGGCCTCTGTGTCAGAGCCTCAGTCCAGACTCTAGGGAGAGACAGATCCCACCTGCACCCTCTCCCCAAATGTGGTCAGCAGTCAGGCTCCAGGATGCCTGGAACTAACTGCCCATATTCACTGTCCCTACATAGGCATGGATCCAGCCCCCCGGTTGACTGACTTTCCAAGCCCCTGGCTGGGGAGATGCCCTTGGTTGCGGGGCGTTTGCATTTGGTGGTGCTGGAAGGCTTGTGTGTGATGTGTCTAGCCTCTTGCTGAGGCTGGGGCGACCTCAGGGTTAGAGGGAGCATCCTGGCTTCTCTGGCAGCCGATATCCTCACAGTACCCTGCAGATGTAGGTTCGCTGCCGCACCAGGCAGGGGGCAGGCTGGGTAGGAGGGAGAGGGCATTTCTTGGAGGATTTTGGATCAGAATGGGCACAGCTCTCACCCTGGCTGTGGTGTCCCCTGCCAGCCCCACCAGTCTGTCTGCTGCGGATGTCCCAGGGTGACCATGAGGCCTGTCCCGTGTTGTGTGTGATGACGTGTGCACGCATGACCCATGCCAGTTGGTCCTTGTCCAACTGGAACAGTCCTCTGCTCCCAGGACAGAAACAGCCCCAGGCCTTTTTCCCCTGAAGCTGGAGCTCCTGCTGTGTGAGGGACTGAGCTCCAGATGTAGCCTGAGTTGTAGCCTGTACACTGCACAGGGCCGGCCATGTGCGGCAAAGCCCCTGTCCCTACGCTGGCCCCTCTGCTGAGCAGTGCAGGCACCTGCCCACAGCCCAGCAGAGCCATGCGAGGAAGGGAGCCGGGCGTTAGACTTCAGAGGACTGGATTTGAGGACAAGGAAGCTTCTCCATAGAGTGGCATCCTGTGACCAAGAGCACAAGACACACACCCATGGGAGACAGACAGGTCCTGGGGGTTGCTTCCTGGCAGAGGAAGCAGCTGGATTTTCTGTTCAGTGGTTGAGTGGCCCAGACGAGCCTCCAGCCTCCGGTCGTGCTGCCTATGTGTGAGCCAGCTCTGTTCTTGTCTGAATTTACCCAGTGGCACTGCAGGATGCTCAGGCAGCAAAGCCATCCCCAGTGACCTCTGCCTTTCCTCTTCGCAGCTAGAGGAGGCGGAACACTTTGCCATGATGGTGATCGACCTTGGTGAGGAGGCTGGGGAATTCCTCCCCAAGGGCTACCTGGCCCTGGGGCTCACCTACAGCCTGCAGGCCACTGACGGTGAGTGCCAGGCCCTGGGAGGCCTCTGCCTGGGAGCAGAGGCTTGCTTTCAGACTCTAAACCAGCTTGTCCCTCCCTGTCAGTCTCCACAGACACCGTCCACTTCCGGGATAGAGCTACTTGTGCATGCGTGTACACACACCCACACATTCACACACTGCTACTCACATCTCCTCTTGTTCAGATGGCCGCAATCCAGTGTTACTCTTCTGTTCTGGGAGTCAGGCTTTCCTCCTCCTAGGCCTGGCCAGCCCCTCCAAGCCAGGCTGCTATGTTCTGTGGACTTCTGATGCTTTCTTTTTTAAAAATTTATTTTGGTTTTTTGAGATAGGGTTGCCATGAAGTCCAGGCTGGTCTTGAACTCAGTTTATGAACTCATAGCCCAGGCCAGCCTGGAACTCATGGCAGGCCTCCTGCCTCAGCCTCTCAAGTGCTGCAGTTACAGGTTTGCACCACCACACCCGTCCTCCTGGGGCTTTCTGTGTGGGGTGCCCATGAGCTCTCCACCCTTGTGGCTTCATTCTCATTCACCACTGTGCTCTGGGGTCTTTTAATTCTCCTTTACATATGGCAGTGCTGGTTATACAGCAGGTGTCTAATAAATGCTTGTGTTTAGCTGATAGATTCCATTCCTTCTTGCCCTGGCCCTGCCAGTTCAGCCCAAGCCATTGATCGGTAGGCATCTACTTTGGTGTCTGTCTTAATCACTTTCTTTCTGCTGGGACAAAATACCTGATTCCAGCAGCTTACAGGAGGAGAGGTGTATTTTAGTCCATGATTGGCTGGTTCCAAGCCAGGAAGGCCTGGTGGAAAGGCCTGGGCAGGGTAAGACTGTTCATATCATGGCAGCCAAGAAACAGGGAGACAGGTGACCAGCTGGGAAAGGTCACCCCCAGTGACCTCCCTCCACTAATCAGGCCCCACTTCCTAACAAAAAGTCAGTATAACACCCCCCAAATTCAAACACCTTCCAAAAGCCCTGCCTGAGTCCATGATGAGGTTTTTTGGGAGACATGTAGATGTAAATTTGACAGTGTCATTGCAGCCTGAGGTTTGGCAGTGATGGGTGCCCACTCGGATCTAACCTGGAACAGGATGGACCCTTGCCTACCTCCCCAGAGGGCCAACCCATAGGAGTCCCTCTGTGCCTGGCCTCAGAGGCCCCTTCCAGCCCGACTTGTCTGCGGAGGAGAGGAGGCCACGTACGGGAGCCTGATGCAGGGCAGCCCCTGCTTCTCAGAACTGGCAGTCACAGTGTTAAAGGCATCCACGATCTGTACATGGGCTGGTGAGGGAGGCACCAGTCCCTTGGTTACAGCCAGCTTGAATCAAAGCAGCATTTTTGCCTTGTCCCCTGTCCAAGCAGTGGCTGTGTTTGGAGCTTTTTAAGCTGGGGCACCCTGGCAACCCTCAGCGCCTGGTCCTTCCCAATGGGACCAGGTCCAGTCTGGGTGGGACCTGGACATAGTCATAGGAAAGCTGCCTTGGGTGCTCAGAGTGCCCCCCACAAGGCCAAGAACACCTGTCCTGCTGCATTTAAAGCTGGGTGCCATTTACAGGGAAGGGTTAACAGTAGCACATGGGTTTGAAGGCCAGGAAGGGACATGGTAAACATGGTAGCCTTTGGTTGCCCTGGGTAAGACACCTGGGTTGCAAAGTGCTTGTGGGCTTGGGCCTCTGAGTAGACCAACTTGGTGCAAATAGCAGGAAAGGTAGAAGCAGCCAGTGTACCCAAACTGTCAGGAGGCTAGGGCGACAGCATTAGCTGGGCCTCGCAGACCTTGAGGTTTTCCAGGCAGGGCCCCTTGGGTTCCTCCCTGCAGAGCTCCTGTGCCCTGGAGCTGGGGCATGGAGGACTGGGATACAACTCCTCATCCCCCTCGTCTTCCACAGCCACCCTGAAGTCTAAGCAAGATGAACTGCACCGGAAGGCACTGCAGACACTAGAGAGGTGAGGAGACGCTTGGCGTACCACAGGTGCCCCTTATGCCTTTGGGGGGATGAGGTGGCATTTCACGTGCTTTACTTCATGTGACTCTGTCCTGTGTTCTCTATGAAGAGGGCGTTTCTATTTGCATATTTTGGACCAGTAAACTAAAGAGCTAAGAGGTTCCCCAGCAGGGACAGACTGTCCTCAGCTCAGGGCCTCTGGCTTTCAATGCTGGTGGAACCAGATGGTCACCTAAGAGCTGGGGCTGTGGCCACTGTGCCCAGGGATCTCCAGTGGGAATAATAACCCACCACTGTTGTGATAATTTCATGAGATAAAATAGGAAAAGCACCTGCAGTGTCCTGCATGTCGCAGCCATGAATAGTGCCTGCCTCCTCTCAGCCCCTCCTACTCCCCCACAGACCTTAGCAGAGACTTCCTGGCAGCCTGGGCTCTCAGGCCCACCCTTGATCAGCCTTTATTCACTGCACCCCACCCCCAACCTCTGCCTCACATCTGAACATTGTCCGTCTGAGCCTGTGTGACTTGCTCCCTCCTAAACATGGAGGTGGCGGTGTTGCTAGGTGGGGCCCGGAGCTTTGGGGAACAGAGGGCTTTCTCCCTCTGCCCTCTCCCCACCTGCTCTTTATTCTCAAGGCTGCTTGCTCAGAGAGGCTGTCCCCCGCCCTCTCCTGCAGGGGGCATTGTCCTCTGTCCCTTGGGGTGAAGGCTGTAGCAGGCTGACAGGTGGACATAGATGCTCTCTGTTCCTGCCCCCTAGCCCCACTCTTCTTCAGGTTGTGACCTTGAGGCTCACATCCCTGGTGACCTTACCTCAGCTGGCGAAGCCCTCAGAGCTGCTGTTCTTGCCTTGTGCTGGTTGTGGGCCTTGCGCCTGCACCGTTGTCTTCCCGCTGGGTGCCCCTCCCATTGGCCCTGGCAGAGTGCACCCTTGGCACCCAGCACAGAGCTGCCGTTGTAGGAAGCCCCATTCACGTGCTGATTGCTCAGTTGTGGCCACTGACTTGTCGCTCTCTCACCATACAGAGCCCAGGAACTGGCACCTGACGACCCCCAGGTCATCCTCTATCTCTCCCTGCAGCTGGCCCTCGTCCGACAGGTAGGTTGGCACAATTCCTAACCCCCAGGGCCCTGGAGCCGCCCACCTCCTCCTGGCAGCCCCACCTACCAGCTGTGTGCTCACCTGACCTGACTTCTCTGAGCCTCAACTTTCTTACCTGTCATGTGAGCATGTCTGTGTCCTGCTTGGGGGCACAGTGGGGGTGCAGTCAGCAAGTGTGGCCACAGCCCTGGCCCATGGTGGGCACCATGGAGCAAGGAAGTTTCCTGAGAAGTTCAGAAGTGATCACAGTCACAGCTGTGAGTCCTGGCTCCCCTGAGCTTTTCCTGAGATCCTGGAGAAACAGCAGTTGGTGCGTGGAGCTCTTTCTGGATGGCTGTTGGTGTGACGTCACTCCCAGGCCTCTGCTTCTAGGGCCTGAGACGGGCCTCTTGTTCACCGACCCCTTCACCCTGCTAGGGTCACTGCCACTTCCTAGGACTCTCCCCCAGACCTGCCTGCTTCCCTGGCTGGGGACGTGGGCTCAGAAGGAGCTTTTCACTCCTGAATCCTCAGATGCTCCTTTGCTCTCCCCGCCCTGGCCCTGGAGCCCCACTCTCGAGCGAGGGCCACAGTGCCTGATTTAATCTCAGGAAACCAGCACTCCCTTGAGCTCCTGCATGGAACCCAGGCCTCTGTCTCAGGTGAAGGTAGCACCTCTGGCTTGAGGAGAGTGGGGACCCTGCACCCTGCCCCTGCGTCACTGCCCCTGAAACGCTCATTGACCTCGCCGCCCTTCTCACTGTATAGCGGCTCCCACTGCTGGCTGCTGGAGCCTCTTCCCTCTCACTCCACACCTGGACCCTTGGCCCAAGTCTGTGTGTCACTGTCCTGATTCATCCCTGTTTCCCTCTGTGTCCTTCTGTCTTCGCCGTTTTCTCCCCCATTGCCCTGCTGTCCCTCCTGCTGTCATCTGCTGCCTTCCTTTTCCTCTTGCACCCCCTCTCCATGAGTCACTGCACCCCCACACTCCCCACTCTGCCTTGGACCAGGTGCTGGCCCTCTCTGTGCCTCTCCCCGGGGCATCGCTCTGCCCCCAGGAACACAGAGGGAAAGATACCTGAGACAGCCTTATTTTTAGTCCTCTGTAAAAGAACCTGGTGCTTTTCTTGCCAATCAAGTTAATGATAAACCTTTGGGTGATGCATTTTTTAATCTCTTTAATTATTCATTGATCTCTGATGAATAGTGCCCATCTGCAGAGAGAGAGAGATGGTTGGCTAGCCAGGCTTTGGAGCCTGGTGCCCAGTTTCCTTCGGGACCCACAGCCTCAGGGTTGTGAAGGCCCCTGAATAGACTCTCAGAACTGGCCTTGAGCTTGTGAACCTCTTGCCTTAGCCTCACGAGGTTGGTGCCATGCCTGACTGAGGAATGAGATTCTCTTAAACAGATTAATTGGATGGGTGTATTATCTTTCTCAGGGGGTGTATTATCTTAAGAAAGCACATGTTTGGCATATGAGTGACCTGGGTTTGATCCCAGGGTCAAAAAATAGAAAGAGAGCCTGGTGTGGTGGGATTACGCCTGTAATCCCAGCACTCGGGAGGCTGAGGCAGGAGGATTGTTGTGAGTTCGAGACCAGCCTGGGCTACAAAGTGAGCTCAAGGCCAGCTTGAACTGCAGAGTGAGACCCTGTCTCAAAAAGACAAAAAAAAAAAAAGAGAGAGAGAGAGAGAGAGAGAGAGAGAGAGAAAGAAAAAGAAAAAAGAGAGAAACTCATAGGGTTCCAGCAAAGACAGAGTTCTGTTGTAGGTAGTCAGGTGTCTTCAGTTTGAGGGCAGGTATGAAGGAGCACAGCTCCAGGACTAGATGGAGGAATCTTTGCAGTTCCTTAGGGCAGCAGCTTGGAAGGCTTGCAGAAGGAAACTTGCCTTTTGCAGAGCACCTTGTGTCAGCACTCTGCAGGACGTTTTCATTGTCTCGGCTACTGCAGTAGGTAGAATTGTTCTCATATTGCTGCATAGGTAGCACAGCTCAAAGATGCGAATCCCCTTGCCCTGTGTGCCAACTACACAGTGGCAGAGCTGGGCTACTTGTCCCCACCTAAATCCAGAGCCTCAGCTCTTGCCTCCACCAGTGTCTGAATAGAGAAGGAGATTTTCCCAGCAGTCAGGTTGTCTTCCCCAGTACCACCAGGGCAGGTACCTAGCAGACTGGGACAGAGCTGCCTCCTCCTGGCAATTGCCCTCACTCCATCCCTACCTGGTCATGGCCTCCATGCCTTCTAGGGGCAAGGTCACTGAGGGTTAGCAGTGTCGGGGACAGGAGGCTCATGGGTCTTAGAAAACTAGGCCAGGTTGGAGGTGTCTGGAATGTAACAGTGAGGCACAGATAGCAGTCCATGCCCTGAACCTAACAGCATGAGAAGAGGTTGGCCTTGACCTGGGACTGGCTGAGTCTAGACCCTTCTCTCCACCACATCCCAGCCTGTGAGAAGCACTGGCTGGACTCAGGACCCTGGGTGGGGGTTCAGCTCTGGTGCACCCCCCAGCTCCACAGTGTTGGGCCTCTCTGCTTTCTCAGGGACATTTGGAAAGATAAGCAAGCATTTCATTTGAGTTTACACTCATTCTGTTAACCCCTCTGAGGTCAGGCCTGTGCTCAGCAGGGTGCTGAATTCAGGGAGGAAGAGCCCCAGGGACAGCTAGAACCCAGTCTTTGGAATTCGCAGAACTCTGGTTTCTGCGGTACCCCACCCAACCCCACCCAGCCCGAGAGAGCACAGTGGGTACAGGGGCTGGTGATAGCTCAGAGCAAGAGGCCCTGTGCACATTTGGTGGGGAAGGAGATGGCGTGGAGGGCACAGGGCTCCCTGCAGGTCACATGAGATTGCTTAAGGAGCACTGCAGTCACTGGGATAGCTTAGCCTTTTTTGAAGAAGAGTGTTTACATTGGTGACTGCCAGAATTCTTGTTACTCCTTCATGCTTGTGGAAACTTTCCCCAGACCCTGCCAAGGGTGTGCAGGCCGGGCCGTGTGGGACCAAGTGCATTTCTCTCAGCTCACTCACTACTCTCCTTGGCTGAACAGCAGGTGGGATGGAGATGCTTAGCATTGAGATGGGATTGAGGAGAGCAGCTTTGGGGGAAGGTAAAGAACTCAGCCTCTGGGTGCTGTGCTAAGATAAGAATTAAAAATGGTTTTTTCAGACAGGGAGTTCTTGTACCATCTCTGCCTCTGAGTTTTCAAGGAACAGGGCTCCATCCTGGTGAGGCAGGGTGAGGTAGCGGTTGTAGCCAGGCAACGATGTGGCCATAGCCCTGCGTGGGCATGCTCAGAAGTTGACCCTGTCACAGCTGCAAAGATCCAGTGCCCAGCTAGACTTGCTTGGGTGGCAGTGTCCACCAGCTGGATTGGTGGGGGCAGTGGAAGGTGCCTTTCTCCACTGTGCCTGCCCCTTCTGGGCTCAGAGCAGCCAGCCCTGCACTCTTTCACAAGGATCCCAGGAAGGTGTATAAGCCAGAGCTTGAGGAGGCTGGGGTCCGGATGGCCGTCCCTCCCAGCAAAGGCTTTCCTGCAGCTACCCCCAGGGGGCGCTGCAGCGGCTCCTCAGACCACACTTTCCTGATCTGACTTGGTCCTACCTGTCCAGATTTGGAACCAGGCTTAGTAATTATTCATTGAGATGAGAAAGAGTTGGGGAGGAAGGAGGGAGAGAGAGAATGGGAGTAGAATGTGGCCACACTCCTTTTCCTAGATATTGGCCTCTGCGCCCTATTTTTGCACCTCTCCTGGGCAGAACTCTACGATCTGGAAGGGCTTCTGCGCAGCCAGGTTCCCCTCTCCCTAGTGCATCCATACCTCCCGAATATGCTTCCTGTTTCTGTCCAAATCCTCCATGCTATGCCATGAACCCACTTTCATCTGTCCCACCTGGGACAGAGGGTCCCTTCTTCCAGGCTGTTTGGGGGATATGTTTTCTCACAGCACCATCCCTGTGACCCAGTGCCAGGGGTCGCTTGAGCTGAACCCTGGGGGCTCTCCTTGGTTGACATCTGGCACTGGAGTCTGGGAAAGGTCCCTAAGCTAGTGGTTTTCTCTGGCAGATCTCCAGTGCCATGGAGCAGCTGCAGGGGGCCCTGACAGTGTGCAAGGACGATGCCAGTGCCCTCCATCTGCTGGCACTGCTCTTCTCTGCCCAGAAGCACTATCAGCATGCCCTGGATGTCATCAACATGGCCATCACTGAGTACCCTGAGAACTTCAAGTGAGTTCCCTGTGGACAGTGCCGGGTAGGGGCTGGGTGGCCATCGGCAGAGGTGCCAGCACACACAGCATAAGAACACATTGCGTACGCTCTCCCTGGGTAGAGAGATAAGGGGTGTATAGGACTAAGACAGTGGTAGGCCTGTGGTCTCCTTGGAACTGTGGGGTTGTAATACTTCGGAAGAGAATGCACTGGGTGTATGTGTGCTGTGCAGGTCCTTCCCCACCTCCACCCCATCCCAGGATCTCTGTGAGCTCTCAAGGTTACCAAGGCAGGTAACTTCATCATGACCCTGACAAAGCCAGCCAAGGATGGGGCCTACTTTGGCAGGCCCTGAGGGCCTGGAGGAGTCCAAAGGAGCCATGGCACGTGAGCATGTCTGTACCCTGCTCTGGGGGGCCTCATCAGTGAGTGTGAAGGAGGCCTGGCTTGTGGCGGGTGGCAGGGGAAGGGTGGCTCTGCTGTGCCACCCCTGGAGCAGGGCCGTCTCCCGAGACTCCTCTTCCTGCCAAGGCTAAAGAGAGGTGGTTTGGACATGGCAGAGTTTCCTGTATCTGAACTCTATGGTGTGCCTCTCTGGACAGAGGGCCTCTAGTGAATGAGGCCAAGGAGGGGAGCGCCACCCTGCTCATCAGAAACCCTGCGCCTTGCCTGGCTAACCCCTCTGCAGACTCATCCCTGCTGCAGCACCTTGGCTCCCAGCCTGCCCATGCAGGTCCCAGCTGTTCACAGCCGTGCAGGCCGGTTGTTGCTACCTCAGCAGACTTAGCCCACTGGTATCGAAGGGATGGCCCTGATTCTGAGCCTCGATTTTAAAATCTCCAGTACAGTACAGCAATCTTAGGTGATAACAGTTTAATTTGTCATTTATAATGAAAGTGCATAAAAAGCAAAGGTTCTCCCTCCCAGAACCAGTACCTTTTTTTCCCTAGATTCCATCTTTACACCTGTCTCTGGCAGGATCTGACTCATTGCTGCTGTATGTATCTCCATGCGTGTGTCTGTATGCTTGCATATACCTGTGCATGCATGTATGTGCAGAGAGAGAGAGAGTGTGTGAGTATGTATGTTTGCTCTTGCCAGTTAAGCCTCAGTGAAAACAGAAGTGGTCAAGAAGAAAGCCTTAGAATCCTGATTGAGGAAGGGAAGGGGCTCCTCAACCCCTCAGCTACTCCGGGGCCTGAGTGTGTTATCAAAGAAATAAGTTGCAAGCCAAGGCTCTGTGGCAGCGTTTTTATCAGCAGCACATTTAAAGCTAAAGTTCTGCTTGAAAACTGAAAACGAGAGTCAAAAGGAAATTCAGTTCTGCACAGTTGGCCCCCTCCTTGTACCCTGGTTCCACCCAAGCTCTTCTGCACCTGCATCTGGCATGTGTAGTTCCCTGTCACTTCCTAACCTCTGAGCTGACTGTTCTAACAGGCTACTACCCTGGCCCACAGTGGGAACACTAGCCGACTTTCAGGTTGAAAGGCAGTGTGGGGTGTGCTGGAAATAGGGTCTGTCCAGTCCTCTGGCTTCCCCTTAGCTTTGCTGGCCCACTTCAGGAAGTTGTCCTCTGCCTGCACCACTTCCATCTTCCAGAGCCCAGGGCTGGACTTGGAGGCCCCTGTCGTGTCACAGCAGTGTGTGAACCCACTGTTACCTCCTGGGTCTCCTCCACCTCCTTCCTTCCCACCTCACCAGGACGCTCCCTACTCACTGAGCCAGTCTGAAAGGCAAGAGGCCCTGAGCCTGGTGCCTCCCACAGGAGATCTGTGGGTGGACATGACTGAGAACATTTTGTGGGTGTGTGTATGTACGTGTCCGGTAAGATGGCTTCTAGCAGGTTCTCAGGGGCTGAACCTCACAGAGGTGCAGACTGAACAAGCAGCCTAAGTGTCCTCCCTATGCCCCCAGACTTACAGGGAGCTGCCTGCAAAGCAGGGTCCCCACTTCTGGTGGCTGGAGTCTTAAGAGGGGGCAGTCTCTGCTGGGGAACAGCTCACCCTTACAGATATCTCAGTACAGGTAATCGCAGAGCTTAAGGGACTCTACAGGCTGAGACCTGGCATGTTCTTTGTTCCCTGTCTTTGCAGTGATGTTCTGTAAAACATTGGGGACTAGGGTGCCCCATCACAGTAGGACCTCACTTTTCCCTGTCTATCTAGGAATCAGTAGAAAAGTAGCAGTTCTTTATCTTGAGCCACCATGAGCCCCAACTTCCTGGATCAGGGGAACTCTGTTTTGATCTGAACTGGCCCTAAAAGCCTATAAAACAGATCGAAAGAATAAGACTGTAAAAAAAATAACTCTCTTGTTTTAAGCAAAAAATCGGAAAAAAAATATGTGTATTTGACTGTGGTGGGGCTATGACCATATCACTTTGCAAAACAAGTCAAAATGGTTCCCCAAATATGAAACCCTGGAGTACAGAAACCCATGGATTAGCAGGAAATGTCACTGAGTCCATTCTGGGTCAGGATTGCTGAAAAATATCATTGCTCTTCGATTGACACTGCATCTTGCCTCTCCAGCTGCTCCCCACACTGGGAACAAGCCGAGCATGGCTCCAGCTGTTGCCACGGCAATTAATTAAACAACCGGTCCAGTAAATACTGCTCAGCAAAACAACACAAACCAAATCCCCTTCGCCCTGACCTCATTGTCCCCAGCAGAGTCTGTTTTCAGATACTTAGAGGCCCATGGTATAGATCTGTTCACCATGCCCCTCACAGGCAGCCGACTGATGACAGAAGCCTCCTAATCTTTTGTTCCTATGAAGGCTGCACCTGCAGTGCACCCCAGGCTGGTGTTGGGATCCCTGCTTTGTCACTGTTTAGTACCCAGGATGGACCTCTCATCCATGTGAACTTATCCCTGCGTAAGAGCGATAGTGAAGTCCCTCCCTTGAGTTTGTCACCTGTGTTTCCTGCAGCAGCCTGTTCCTCCTTGGAAAGACAGAATCTGTCCTGGCTCCTCGTATTCCTGAGGTCTCCTTTGAGGCTCAGATCAGAGAAGGTCATGCAGCTGATAAACAGTGTGTCTAAGCCAGCAATGCAGTGGGCTGGGGGGCTGGCCACAAACGTCACACTGACACTTGGGACCCAAGGGTGGCAATGCATGCAGTGACCCAGAGATGGAAGGAAAAGGGACCTGGCAAGGCTGGGGCCTTGGAAGTGGGGTTGAGCTCTAGGAAGAGCTTCTTAAAGTCACTGTGCCACATAGGCATCTGGACTCCCAGAGCAAAACCCACTTTCCCCTGAGTCAAACTAAAAATCTTTCTGAGCTCGGGGTTTAAAAAGCAAAGCAAAGAGGCTCTGGATGTCTGCTGTGGGATGACCTTTACTTAGTGGAGCTCAGGTTTAAAAGGCAGGAACGTGATGAGGAGAGACCGATGGCCCCTCAGGGACGTGGGAACCTGGTATGGCGGGAACTAGACACCCTGGGCAGCTTCCTGAAATCCTGTGGGTTTCCCACCAAGCCCTGGACACATGTGCTGGCCGGGCAGTGCAGCCGGCCAGGTAGCCCAGGCCCACAGGGGCCTCCGAGCCACAGCCTCCCTGTTTGGAATGTGAGAGGTCCCAGGCAAGCCCTGAGATGTCTCTGCTGGCCCTTTCTTTTCATCTGGGGTGGGGGAGGCAGCTGGGAGGCCTGAGCAGGGAGGGGCAGGAATATGGGGTCAAGGGGAATAGGCCACTGATAAGCGTCCTTCCCGAGGCCATGGGCACTGTCAGCCATGGTTTTAGGTAACAGATTCCTGGCGCTTTAGTCAGGCCCTTGTAGTGAAGGTCACCATAGCAACCAAACAAAGTTCTTGGGCTAATGATGGGAGCTTTCCAATAACCAGCCTGTCAGTCACACCCCTGGCAGCTGGCCCAACTGACTTTGAAGGCCCAAAACATATACCTAAAGCAGCCTAAGGTTTCTCTTCCTGCTCCACAGTGAGCACGGCCACCACCTCCCACTCCCTGATCCCTAGGGGTCAGAATAGACTCTCTTGGGAGTTCCTGCTGGTCCAGCCCTGATCCTAGGGGACTTAACCCTGGGGGAAGGTCTTCTGTAGCCCTAGCAAGGGAATAATACAGCCCTCTACAAGCCAGAGCTTGCCACCGGTAAACAAATGAAGGAGACAGCCATTTGCCCCAGGAAACTTAGACTGTTTTGGAAAATGTTTGAACTGATAACTAGGCCTTAGCTAGAGCTAGACTTGGGTAAAGTTCTGGTAAAGTGAAACCTCCAAGGCACCTCTCTGATCTACCTGGCTGACATCACCAGTTTTTTAGGTTGCATGTGACACATTCCTAGTGGTGCATTCCACTGAGCAGACAGGATCAGAGTCCTGGGGTGTCTGTTTAACATTTCTGCCCTAAAACCCTGTGTAATTGTTCTTATTAAGGAGTTGTAGCACATCAAAAGGATGCTTAAAATTCCAGCACTCCAGTGAGGAGGCTGGAAACAAATGTATTAATACAAACACAGTTTATCATTTTGCTGCATTCATTAAGCTTGTTTGCCAGCCACAGTGCCTGCAGACACTGGCCCTGGGGCCTAATGGTGGGCCATGAGGCTAAGGGATGTGCTGCGCAGGCGTAATCACTGCCAGCCAGCCCGGACCCTTCCCAAAGGTCAGTTCCTTCTCAGCAGGCAAGATTGTCATTCAGCATTTTTCCTGTTACGCCACAAGCACCCCCGTGGTCTTGCTCCATGGGATGAGTGTGGACTAGAAGGTGCAGCCTCAGCCTCCGAGGTGTGGGCTGCTCACACTGAAACTTGGAAGGGCCAATGATGCCATGGGTTGTTTTGTTTGGGGAAGAGAGGAGGAAAGACAGACATTTGCAGGTTTTCCAAAAGGAATTCTTCCTCAGTCTTCAAAGGTGGTTTAGCTGTTGGTTCCCTGTACTTTTTGCTCCCCCTGCTTATGCCTGTGCTGGAGGCGGCACTGTTGGTCAGGACAGTGGTTCCCTACAGTGGAAGGACCTTGTCCTTAGCAAAGTCTTGGTGCACCAGGGCTCACCTCCCTCCTCACAAGGAGTCCAGGTCCCCCAGCCTGCTCTCTGGTAGAGGTAATGACCAGCAGCTGGCCCGTGCAGGGTGGGACCACGTGTGTTCTACCTGCACACCTTACTGGAAGGTCTTCTCCCTGAACAGCTCTGCACAAATTCTGTGTGGTTTATGCTCAAGTCAGCCAATGTCAGGAATTGATGTCTGGAGAGCTGTCGGGGGTTCACCGGAGGTGGCCTGCAGTGAGGCCTAACCAGGAGGATTTAGTTTCCTATTTCCTCACTGCAAGATGGAGGATCATCGCAACCCTTCAAGGATTAAGGGCCATGGGTCAGTGTAATCTTGGGTGCTGGAAAAATCACTGGTTTTAGCATGAAGAAGAGCTGCTAAAAGGGATCCCTTCTGTACTAGAGATCAGTCTCCAGGAAGCTCGTAGGGTGTGTCCTAAGGGTAGCCCTTCCTCTTTCAGAGGTCCTGTAAAAATCTACCCTCAGAGGGTGCGTGTGTGTGTGTGTGTGTGTGTGTGTGTGTGCGTGTAAGGAGTCAGTTTCCCTGGTGGAGCCTTTTCCTGAGCCTCAAAGTTTGGAGGAGGCGTCTGGGAGATCCTGTGGCCCCCGTGTCCCTGTGCCTGCCTACAGGAGCCAGGCAACTGGAGGCCAAATAGACTGATTTCTGTTCCCTGCCCTTCTCCTTGCTGCTGTCCCTTGTCCCTGGCCAGGGCCCCTCCATTGCACTTTGATGTCTCCTCTGTCTATGACCCCTACTGCAGGAATCCAGAGCTGGGCACCCAGCACACCCCAGGAGAACCCCAGTCTGGAGGCCAGGGGAGCTTGTTGGGTATTTTAGAAAGAAGGGAGCTGGGTGTGGTGGCACACACCCACAATCCCAGCACTCAAGAGGCTGAGGCAGGAGGATTGCTATGAGTTTGAGGCCAGCCTGGACTACATAAGCAAGTTCAAGGCCAGCCTGAATGACACAGTGAGAACTTGTCTCTAAATAAATAAACAAATAAATCTGGTCAGCTCACAGCCCTCATCCCGTTTTGTTGTTAATGTGTGCCATGTTTGTTGGTCTTTGGCTTGTGCACATATGTGTCACTAAGGATTGAACCCAGGGCCTTCACACCGAGCTATCCTTCTATTATTTTGAGATAGAGTCTCGACAAGTCTCTTAAGATACCCAAGCTGGGATCAAACTTCAGGTCCTCCTCTCTCAGCTTCCTGCAATGCTGGGATTACAGGTGTGTGCCACCGCACCCAGCTTGAGTTTGTTGGTCTTTACAACACTGCTATTATAGTGGTAAGCTATACCACTTCTCAGCAGGCGAGATTGTCATTCAGCATTTTTCCTGTTATGCCACTGCTGAGCTGACAGGTGGCCCAACAGGGACTAGAATCCAAGCCAACAGGCAGCTGGACAACCTGGCAGGCAGCCTGAGCTGGGCCAACAGCAGTAGCACACCCAGCACTTGACCTGCATGGGCACTGCCATAAACAGTGACCCACAGTCCCCTCAGCCACCTAGGAGGCATGGGAACTGTTTGCTGCTGTTCTTCCCATTTTAGAGATGGGGAAATGGAGCAGAGTATGAAGTTGCACATAATAGGAGCTGGGTAAATCAGAGCGGCAGGGCAGGCATGCGTGGATTCCTTCATGAAGTGCCAGAGAATTGAACCCATGCTAAGCAAGCACCTTACCATGGAACTACCTCCCAGCCCTTTCATAAAAACTTTAAGGCGAGGTTTTACTAAACTGCCCAGATTGGCCTGAAACTTGTGATCCTCCTGCCTCTGCCTCCCAAGTGGCTAGGATTACAGGCAGGTGCATTTATTTCTATACAATGTCAGGGCCAAGAGCTGTTTTACTTCCCACTGTACAAATAGATAACTGAGTCTCTGAGAAGTTCAAGGCCAGTGGCTATAAGAGGGACATGGGGCACAAGCATTGAGTGCTGCTGTCTGTCTCTGAGTGCATCTCAGTGTGGACAAGGGCGGGGCCCCTTGCTGTGGGCCCAGTGCTGAGTGCAGGCCCTGGCCTCCTGGCCAGGCAGAGAGACTTTCCAGAGGCGTGGCCGCCTGACTCAGAGAATAGCCTGCATTTTCACTCAATTATGTGTTTTCTATAAAAGTGGAACTCTTCATTAAAACAGTGCGGCATGGCCATCAGCTGGGATTACTAATTGCTGTCCTTTAAAGAGATAATAGCCCCTCTATACATTTGCCACACCTGCTGCCACCTTTACCCCCCAGGGAGGACCAGGAGCCAGGGGAGCAGGAAGAACTGCTGCTGGGCCTCAAGCACTGCTGTACTGGAAGGCAGGCCACTCTGCAGCCCAGCTTCCTGCAAGTTGTCTGATCCCGGAAACACCCATGGCTTTCTGGCCTGGGGAGTGCTGTGACTGTGTCCGCCTTGTGCTTTAGCACAGGTTTGCTGAGTGATGTGGGAATGGCATTGCTGATGTAGCGGTAACTCAGCCCCTGCCCAGGTGCATGTAAGACCTGGTGGGAGCCAGGTGTGAGGTGACAGCTGATGTTTCTCCAGCAGACACCGTGGCAGGTGTTGGCCTTACAGTCTTCGTTGCCCTCTGTCCTTCCAGCAGCCTCCCCAGCTGCACTGTTACTAGCCTGCTTTGCAGATGAGGCAGTGTGTCCAGGGAGGCTGAAGTGTCTAGTGTCCCGTGTCCTGCTGGACTGGGGAGTGAGCCAGAGGGTAGAGGTGGCTTCCTCAGGTCTATGACAGTCATCACATTTAAGTGTCTTTAAAGTGGGTGCTGAGTCATTTTAAACATGTGAAAGTGAAAATGTGGACCTGAACCTCCTTTCCTGCAGCTGTGCACCACCAGCACACGAACAGGCGCCAGGCTGAGGGGATTTGGGGGACAGAGGATCGGAGCCCCTAGTACAGGGAGAGATGGGATGACCTCTGACCCCAGCACAGTGTTTGCTTAACCAAAGACATCTCAAAAAAACCCATTTATAAAAGAATTCTTTTTGTTTTAAACAGCATTCAGAAAGACCATGCTCCCCAGTTCTGAAGAGGCTCACTCTAAAATCTTTCCTCTCTAGCAGTGGAAGGAAATTGTCTCTGCCTCAAAATGGGAAGAGCTCCAAGTCTTAATCCTTTTGACAAATAATTAGCAGTCTAATCCTGCCCAGGGAGTAGGCCTGGAAGAGGGGGAGGAAGAGGAGCAGATGCCAGCATTCTCTTGGGAATCTTCCTCCTCAGCTGCTGGCCAGAGCAAGTAGGAAGGTCAGCTGAGAGCCTGACCTGTGTCCCCAGGGCCAGAGTGTGTGGGTTCCTGCCTCTGACCAGAGCGCAGGGGCAGATGAAGTGGGCAGTTAGGATGCAGCTGCTGCAGGCCTGGCTCTGTTCTCCAAAGGGCTGAGCTCCTTCTTGGAAGTCTGTGCCATGGCTCCTGCTGGCACCAGGGCACACACATCTGGACCAGGTTTGGACCAGACCTTGGGGAGTGGAAGGAATGAGGCGCATCCCCAGACCTGGTATCTCATTCTGTGGAACAGGCACTGTGCATTTGTGCCAACCTTGCTCTTGCCCTCCCCAGGGGACACCCACCCACGTACCTGCCTCAGAAGCCAGTGTGGCCAGGCTCCAGCTTCCTCAGTGTCTGCTCCGTGCCTGCACCCTGGGCTCAAGGAGCAGCATAATGCATGCAGGAAAGGTCACAGCTGGGGATGCTTGCCCAAAACTTGGTAGTAGAGCCTGTGGGGCTTCTGGAAACCTTGGAGACCCCAGCCTACATACTCCTCTGCAGAATCCAGCAGGCTACTGATTCAGGAGCCCCTGCCTGGAGCACCAGTGACCACAGTCTGGAGGACTGCGTCACTGTTGTCCTGCAGCTCACATGTTATCAGGGCTCAGCCTCATGGGAGGTCTCAGGTGTGTGACTTCCCTCCTGTTTCAAGGCAGGGAACCAATGATGTGCCTGGGTGGGTGGCAGCAGAGACTTGGTCTGGGGCTTCCAACTCCTCGGCCAGTGTCTCTTCGCTCTAGGTGCCATCAAGGACAACATCCCTGTCCTGGAATACTCTTGAGAATGCTAGAATATTGGAGGGCACTGTATATACGTTTCCCAGTTTCACACTGTCCTCAGTTACACTTTGAATCTTGCCCCATGGCTGTCCCCTGGGATGTAAACACACCCATGCATGCACACACACATGCACAGATGCATGTGCATGCACACCCCTGTTGGGAGGAGCCAGCCACCTGCACACCCTGGCTGTGGCACACTGCTCCTTCTCCAGGCCTGTCACACTTGGAAGACAGCTTTGAAATGGATGGTTTGGGACAAACACACTTGGCACTGGCTCCTCCACAGCTTTGAGGACTTGAGTGGGGGGATGGACAGGTCCCGTGAGGTCAGCACTGAGCAGGGTGGTGGGGAAGCCAGGCAGGCCCCTGTGCTGGAGGTGTGTACCTTCCAGGTGGGACACAGGCAGGGAAAATGATAGGGTTAGCATCTGTCCAGGACTAGCAGCAGACTTTGTTTCTAGAATGTCATTTTAAAAAGGTTTGATAGGAGCTTGTCTTCATTATTAAACTCCTAAGCATGTATACATGGAAAGAGAGAATGTAATGAGCCATAACTGAACACAGCCCTAGACTCCAGAGAAAAGCCAAGGTGGGCTTTCACCTGGGGGCTTCTTGAGGGGAAATATGGCCTCAAGATTAAAATAGTGATTTGTTTGTTTGTTTATTTGGGTTTTTTGAGACTGTCTTACTATTATGCAGTTCAGGCTGATTTTGAACTTACTATGTAGCTCAAGCTGGCCTCTAACTCACAGAATTCTGACTCAGCCTTCAGAGTACTGAGATAACAGTGCATGCTACCACACCCAGCCTTTGGTTTAGTTTGGTTTGGTTTAGTTTGGTTTGGTTTGGCTTGGCTTGGTTTGCTCTGAGACAAGGTCTCATTTTATAGTTCAGGTTGTTTTTGAATTGTGTAGCCCAGACTGGCTTGGAACTCACAACAACTCCTCCTGCCTCAGCCTCCTCAGTGCTGGAATTGCAGGCATGCACAAGCATACCTGGCTTTTTGTTTTGTTTTTGAGACTGCCTTGCTATATAGTTAGGCTGGCCTTGAATTTGGGATTCTCCTGCCTCAGCCTCCTGAGTTCTGGGATCATTAGGCATATGCTCCTACACCTAGCTAGAGCTGTAGTTTTTTTTTTCTTTTTAATATCTCAGAATCCTTTATCCAAATGATATTTTAAACTTGTCCTGTATATAAGACAGGTGAGGAGGGCTGGGCCTGGCCGCGCTGCCCCACTTGGGAAGCAGTGTTCTACACCGGAGCTCCGACCATTCCCGGCTGGTTCTGGCTGTACGGGCTCAGTGTAAACTCCAGGTGAGAGGTGGCTGTAGCCACCCACTGCACTGGTCAGGAGGGGAGAGAGGGAAGCCTGAGTTTCCACAGTGCTGGGTTTTTATAGAAGAGCTGGGAGCATTTGCTGTCCTCTGTGTGAGCAGGGAACGCTCAGGAGTAACTCAGAGGCAAGCCAGCAGGCGTGCGAATAATCACATGCAGTGACAGCTGTCCTGAAGGAGTATGTCCAGCCCTCATGGGGACACACAGAGAAAGTCAGAGGGTGACATCTTGCCAGGAGTTGGCCCGGTGTCCAAGGGGGAAGTTGAGTCCTTGCAGCAGCCACAACGTGGAGCAGAGCAGGCTCAGGTCCCAGATCTGGGCTGAGGCTCAGGGAGGTACAGATGCCCATGTGACCAGCCTAAGGTCATGGTGGGGCTAGGTGGGAGGGAAGGTAGAGTGGACCCAGAAGGCCTAAACACTCCCTGAGTGCTGGGACTCCTGCGTGAACAGTAGCCAAGGGCCCTGGAGGACCATCTCTCTGGCAGATCTCAGCCCCAGACCAAGGAAGCACCTCAACTGGAGCCCAGGATCAGGGTGTGGGGAGCAGACCATTGTGACTGTTGGAGCACTTGCCCTGCCCAAAGAGGATGTGGTTGGGTTGAGAAATTCCACCCAGGGCCACTCACACTAGTGGAATGTCAGCAGCCTCAAGGATGCAGCATGCTTTGATAGAAGCTGCTGGGATGCCAGCTCAGCTTTCTGTTCCAGGCACGTGGTATGGTCAGGTCTGCCAGGGACCGTCCTGGCTCTCAAGAGCACCAGGGCAGCAGTGGGAAGGGGCTCCAACCCAGAGAAGCTGCTGAGGAGGCAGGTCTGCAAAGAACCAGGAATGCTGCAGGGCAGGTCTGCCCAGCAGAATGCCTCACCCCTCCTGGTCAGGTTAGAGTCACCTGCTCAGGGACTCTACTGCCCTTGGTTTGTGCTTCCTGGCCTCATCACTGCTCTCTGCTCTGACCTTCTCACCCACCTCTGTGGGCTCTCCCCAACTGCTCTGACCTCCTCACCCACCTCCACAGGCTCTTCCCCACTGCTCTGACCTCCTCACCCATCTCTGTGGGCTCTCCCCAACTGCTCTGACCTCCTCACCCACCTCCACGGGCTCT